>JANIJG010020781.1:17347-37075 GCA_024611175.1 Megaceryle torquata
AAATGTAACCAGGGACACGGTGAATTATTTGGGAAAAGGAGAAGGAATAAGCTGAGGTTTAGAAATCTAGAAACAGAATATTTTGCAGAACTGCCATTTAGAAATTATTTATGGTTGGGTTTGTTTTGGGTTTTTTAAAGTATTTAATAGTGTCAAAATACTAAAAGATAAACTGCTAACCTTTGTTTTCATAAAACAAATGCTTTGCATGTTAAATAGTACAGGATTGGAAGGGTAATGAAAATGAAATGTACATTTAAACTTGTACGTTTTATTAATTTATTGTAAATCTAACAACCTCCATTGAGTTAATAAACATATGCTAATTGTATGTTTGATAAGAGCACTTTAAAACTCTTTTTATTGTCATATAGCTGGCATTTTCAGTTCAAATCAGAAGCTTAAAATAAAACAAAGTGATAAATTCCAGATGACCTTGCAAAGGGAAAAGAAGTGGAAATCTTTGTTCGGAACTAGAAGTACACCAGAGGTATCTGAGAAGCATCAAAGGTATTTGACAAGAAAACAATATTGATATAGAAAGATGTTGCATCTTTCCTAAAACAATGTAGTGAGAGGAAAAAAATTTGCCTTATAATTTGGGCAAAACATTTACTCACTGATTAACACTATCAAACAAGAGATTTTAAACATTTTTTAATTTCCTGCTGGCTTACCACCACTATTTATGAAGTCAAACAAAATGAAAGAGAAACAAAGTCACACTGTATATCAAGAACAGTTTCTGTGAAGTACAGGAATAGGTAAAATGAAGATTTGTTAATCCTGGAAGAAGATGAAAGGGGAAAGCCAGGGCATATTATGATAGAAATTTATTATATGATAGTTAATTGGGTGGAAAGAAAACTGGTTTTTGATCAAGAAAGGAAAGCATCCAAAAGGACAGAACCTGACAGCTTTAATTACTTCTTGGAATATTTTTTTTTCCTGTTGGAAAAGAAATACAAGACAGAGACAGTCCAACAAGTTCTTGGAATATGCTGGGGACAGCTCTTTTCTTCAGAAGGTGAAGAAAGCCATTAAGGGAGTGGCTATTTTAGATCTTCTGCTGACTAGTAGGCACAAAATGGCTGAGAGTGGAAGGGAATTTAGGTGAAAGTGAACTCCATTGTTTAATGATGACTACTACAAAAATGAAAGGGAAAGCAGAAAAATAAAATTAGTGTTGTTTGGGTTTGTTTTGGTTTTTTTTCACAAAACAAAATGTTAACAAGCTCCAGAGACTGATAAGCAAGGTTTCTTAGGAAGACTGTTTAATTAATAAAAGAAAGGGAGAGAGCTTGTCTGTTTTAGTCATTGCTGGAGTCAGCTCTTAATTATCCAAGGTAAATTAGGCAAAACCAGAGGATAATACAAATTAGGCTGTATAAATCAGTCTGCAAGACTCTACTTAGTAAGTTCACCTTTGAAAAGCTTATGAACAGATTTCTAAAGAGAGAACGGCAACAGAAAGGAGCCTGGTGCAAACAGCTTATGTTCTGTGTCACGCACCGTTTTCTACTTCTCTCCCACAAGAAATGCTGAGGGAAGGCAGGGCTTCATTAAATCCCAATCCTGTAAACCATCTATCATAATCAGGTTTCTCTATATTATTACACACAATAGTAGATTATCCCAATACAGAAGAAACTGCTGAATTCAGACACACACACACCAATTTCCTCTAATTTTATCATTTATTTTATGATGACCTTTGTGTTACGAATCACAGTATAAAATGATGTGGCCTGCTCTGATCTTAAATGAAGCATCTAAAAGATGCTTCATTTAAAGGCCTTTACATGTTCTTAGTACATAAGGATTGGTTCCAGGCTAGAGGAATGACACCACAATAGTTTAACTTAACTCTAAGTATGAAGAATTTATTCCAGAAGAAGAACAAAATGCTAACTCAGAGCTCACTTACTAACAGCTGAATTCTGCCAGTCTTAAATTTCCACTGAAAAAAATCAAAGACCTACTTTCTTTTCTAAGAGAACTCCTCGCAAGAAGTTAATACACGAGTCCATCCAGGACAGCAGTAGGGTGAACAGCAATTTTTTGCTGTTGGAAAACGAATTTCCCAGCTAGCTCTACTGCAGTACAAGTGCCATCACATCACAGTACTCTGCCATTTTGCTGTTTCGTAACTGCAAAGAACTGAGCTCTTTTTATAGGCATGTTTCTACAGTATCAGTAGAACTAAGATGCTGAAGGAGACCACAAGGGATGTTTGGGGGTTTTATTATTTGTGTATTCAACTAAAGACCAATGAGTCTTTTCCAAAGCCTTCATATAGAAATTAGTAGATAAGATGTGCTGGCTTAAGAAGATGAGACAATAAATCTATTTGTTTAAAGACAGAATATTTTAAGCCCTCATCAGATATATTCAGACGAGTATTAGTTCCACAACCAAGAAAAAAACCCCAACTTTTTCAATTACTGGCCTGCTGTGTGCTTTTGTTAATGTGGAAAAAAAAAAGTATTTCTCTTTCCATGGAAAGATTACAATAAAGACAAGAATGGCATTGCACAACCTTGTCTGCAATCTGAAATTAAGTTCTCACATTAGAACAGAAGTAATTAGCATTTTCCCTAGCTTGCTTTCAAGCAGTAATACTGCTGCCAAGCAAATGAGTAACACTACATGAACTAAATGAACACTAGAAAACAGAAGTGCAGCCATTTCTCCTTTTCTAGAATAAAACTTAACAGAGAAAAACAGTGTAAGCTAAGTGAGGAACTGTAAACATGTAGGTGCTGTTCCTTTATTGTTTGGGCTTATATATATTTTATGAACAAAAGGGGAAAGCCATACAGTTTGTGGGAGCATGTGGAAGATCTCCTCGAGCCATTTCCTTTGTTGGCTCTCCATGCCAGCTACAGTCATTATGTACCTTCTTTATTTCCGTATATGACAGTCATTTGAAAATTTTCCAGTACTTCAAACACAGGTCCTTTAAAGGAAGATTGCAATTAAACCTAGTGCTAAATCTGCTTTCAGAATATTCCTCTTCTTTATGATACATGGAAGTGTGTGCATATATATATTTTTAATGTAAATATGCATTTAGTTTTCTCTTACCTTTCTAAGTGCTGCTGGTAGTGAGGCAGTAGACATTGATATCGCTGGAAGAACGTAAGAGTGTGGACAGATTACTGGTGGTAATTGGTTTTCTTGAACGGTATAGTGTTTGCCTGATATATCATAGTACCTGAAAGGAGAGTAAACGTTGTTCGATTAATACATCTGAGTGAAATAAAGTCTGAGCTAATATCTGCTGTATTTCTCCACAAAACACTGTTTTCTCCTGTTGCAGTGGTTCCAGGCCTCTGGTACTTCTGAAGCTTACAGCTTCATTTTTGACAAGCTACTTGCTCTCCTTATTAGACAATAATTCATCCCATCTGCTTTAGCTATCTGAAACTCTTAACTTTTCAGCTTTTTCCTGATAAAAAAGCGACCAAAAAGTGAACACAATACTCATCAAGATAAGCAAATCGCCGCCACAAGGCAGAAAAATCAGTCCTTAATGTCACTCCACCTTTACAGGCACAGCAGATTACAACATTTGGGGTTTATAGATCCACGTTACATCACACGTTCTGTTCACCTTCCTTCTGGAAGCTGTCTCAATAAAGAATCAGTTGAATTCTTAGAACAGAAGGTCATTTATTGGGAAGATGCTGTCACAGTGAAAGTGTATACAATCTTTAAAACAATAAATGAATTTTTAACAGGTTGGTCCTGAAGCTTAACAGACCTAATTTTGCTTATGTTTATTCTGCAGTGTCAATTTTGAAATTCTGAATCCAAAGAATGTGAGAAAGTTCACTTAGTTTCCTTTTAAGAGAGAAATAAAGTAATAAAACCTGGCCAACTTATACCATCTCCTTCATTTCCCTGTCTGAAAAATCAAATTAGCAAGAATACGGAATTCTCTGAAGATACAATTTCATTAAAAAGGTTATAAAAATGACATATGTATTTATATATTTAGTCCTTTAGATGATTCAACAATTAGTTAAAATCCAGCTTTAAAAAAAAGGTATTTTGGTATTTGTATTTCAAAGTTGGATTGCATTTCTCATGGGATCATAGGACAATAGAGGTTGGAAAGGAACCCAGGAGGTCCCTAGTCCAAAGTCCTGCCCAAAATGGGGTCAGCTATGGGATCACACCAGGTTGCTCAAGGCTTTACCCAGTCAACTCTTGAAAACAAGAAAGGACAAAGTCATCACAACCTCTCTGCACAATGGTGAAAATGTTTTCCCTTACATCCAGTCTGAATCCCTCCTTTCTCAATTTCCACCTGCTCTGTCGCTTGCCCTGCCACCATGCACCACTGTGAAGGAGTCTGGGTCTGTCTTCTTGGCGTCCTCCTCACATGTACTGGGGGGCCTCCAGGCTTCTCATCACCCCCTAAAGCTGCCTCTTCCCCAAGACCGAACAAGCCCCATTTCTTCATCCTCTCTTTTCAGGGCACATGCAGCCTCACAGGCAACCCCTGACCACAGTCGTGGCCATCCAATGAATTCACTCCAGTTTGAAAGACTGAGAGATCTTTAAGCAGAAAATACCCGCACCAAATTTCAGCAAAATAAAGTCTCAAACTGGTTTTGTTTTGTCCTTAAAACATGCGTATTTTCCATTTCAGCTGGATCAAAACTCCCTTTCCCATAGGCTTCTTTTCCAGACTCATCACAAAGTCCCAAACCCAGCTCTGTTTGTACAGCTTTAGTTGCCAATTTAGTTTTATGACTGAGTGACATACAGAGTTTTCAAAGAGTAAATAATGGAGCAGAAAAGCCTCAGGCATATTTATAGAGGTGCTCAGTTTATTGCATAATTGTGGTGAAAATGTTTTGACATTTTCACACATACCCCAGTAAACATGTGCAATTATTTTGTTTATTTACCTAGTTCTAAGGAAGGAACTGCACTGTTCTCAATAACTGGTTACCTTCTCCAAGCCATAGCTGACCTGGAGCTGTCCATCTCGATTTTCATTTTCTGCTTCCACCAGTGGAGGTTGCTTTTGGGGTGGTTCCATGCACATTGAAATCAAAAGTCATATTAACCAACTGCTCACCTAGTGATGAAAGATCCTGTTGTCCCCTACCCTGCCTAATGTATATACGGGGGGCCTCTGTGAGACTGCTCAAGGGAGCAACTGTAGACTGAAGACTATCAGCTCAGTGACCCAGAGCAATGGACATAGTACAGGCAGGAGACTGGGAAGGTACTCGGTTGAAAATCCAGGTAAGAAGTCCTGGTAAGGAGAATAAAAATAAGGGAAGTGGATGGGAGAGCTGTCAAATGTTGAGGTGACACCATCACTCCGCGAGAGGCCACCATTCACAGTGGTGCTGCTGGGCTGCTGCCAAGCATCTGCACCCCAGCTGCTACATAATGAACGTATGTCAGCAAACAACATGCCGCCAATGCCACACATCAAAATGACAAAAGGAGGAAGGTAGCAAGTCATGGTGTTTCCCCAGGATCCCCTGTGTCCTGGTGCAGAAGTGGGCTGTGCCAGTTCCCAGGTGAGCCAGCAACATCCACCTGGAAGGCACCTGCTGGCTCCCCTCCAGCAATGGAAGCAGAGCCCCCTTGGGGGCACCCTCACACCTCAGCCCCATGGCCCACTCCTGATGGGCTCAGTGTCCCTGAGATGCTGTTAGACCTCAGGGTGCTGGCAGGTCCACAGCACTGTAGCCAGGAAACTGTTGCTTTCAGAGGATTGTGAAGCAGCACTGTTTCTTTCAGACACCTTTTTTTAAAGGACACAACTTCGGGCAAAAAGCTGGAGCTGACAGAAGCAGCATGAAAAGTTTCAACCTGAAGATGACACACTGGGAAACGGCCAACTCCAGATTTCCAAATGGGTGAGAAAAAGGCACTCTTTGAATTTCTTCACTGTTTATGGTCTATCCTCCCAACAATCTGCTGATGAGGTGAGCTCATCAGAGCCTCCCAAAAGCTTAGCTTTATGGCACTGGGCAGTTTTCCAGAGAAAGGCTGCAGTACGCTTCCCGCCTGAAGCCACGGGCATGCACGCCAGCACCCGGGGGCAAACTGGGTTGTGCATGCACGGCTCTGCATCTCTCTGCCCTAACTGCCCAGCCAACATCTCTCCTTCCAAATGCAGATCAGGTCACCCCAACTCGCTGAGGGGAAAGGGCAGACAGGTGGACAGTTCCTGCAGAAGAGCTGACGCACTGTCAACCCACACCCTCGCTTTCCTCACCCAGGCTTGTTTGTGTAACCATACCCACTCGCGCAAAGCCCCGCCGGCCCGAGGGAGAAAAGGTGCTTGCGACATGGTAGGCACGTTATGAAACCCTCCCAGACATTTTGCAAGGCCCATCAATTGTCAATCAGAGAGGAGCTTCATCTGTGGAGGTAAAAATTTTTAACTCGGGAAAAATGGTGGGGTGAAAATTTATGACAGACTGAGTATTTATTGTTTGCTATGATGTTTGGCTACTAAATAGTACAACTAATTACGTCAAAAATGCTCAGAGTGTGTTTACCTGGTCTAAAGCAATGTGTGTCTGGCATGTTTTCATACAGCTAATGAAAATAATAACTAATTTTACAGTGAAGCAATGGAAGAGCAGGTAGTAGGCCTTGGAAATTACCAAGCTTTTGAAGACAGCATGAAGCGCTAAAAGGAGGAAGGAGGAGCTTTGTAGGTACATGTATCTTCTCTTTACCAGTACAGGGATACTGGTGCACAGCAGAACTGCTGACTGGAAAAAGAAACCATCAGATAGGAATTAAACTGGGGAGTGCTCTCTTTATGCCACACACGTCGGCATCATCACTCGTACCTGTCTGTGCCTAAGTCATTAATAGCCACACAATGCTATCCTATTAACTGTCTTTAAGATATTGTCTTAAAATATCATGACAATTAAAAATCATTTTGAAGGGAATAAACCTGAAGACAAAAGCATACATGAAAACACTGAGATAGGACCAATAAGCAAACAACTCACAAAGAAGAAAAGAGGAGATTGCCATATATTGTAAACTAGTAATGGTTACTGAACTGGCATCTTTGTATTTTTACAGAGATCACTTCCCTCATAATCCATCATATTCAAGCCCTGATACCCATCTGCAGTCTGCTACTTTTTAGAACAGTCTTCAGTCTGTACCTGGTAGATAGTTTTTGTATATTAATTCTGATTTTCAGTCAACACTTTTACCCAGGATGAGATCATATTTTTAAAAAGAAAGAACATGTATGAGCAAGAGCAACTTGATTAAAATGGAAAGACATTTTGTTTGTTTATTCAGATCCTCTACCCAGCCTCCCCCATCCTGTGCTGTATCAGCACTTAAATTTTTCCCCAGGACCAGCAAATGCCAATTTGATCAGCAAACTGCTTGTGCTAAAAATTTGTTGCAAAACACGGAACATTAAGAGCAGTAAAGGGCTTTTCCCCACCACCTCGGTGCTCAAGACTATGATGGGTGCACCTATACTGTCAAATAATTTACCTCCCTAGCTCATGCCCTGGTCCTGCTCCACTTGTCAGCCATACTGCACATGCATCACTTTGGACTCTCCTCTGGAGGAAAGCAACTACTTCCCTCCGAGGAAAAGCCAAGGTGCAGCTCTGTGAACAGACTGCCCTACGAATGGCAAAGCGAGGATGGGACTACACCAGCTTTGGCTCCTCCTCCACTATCCCAGCTAGCCTCCTGCCCTCAGACACCCCCTGTGTGCCCACACCACACCCCACAGCATGCAGCATTCCTTTAGCCTAATGCTATGAAAACACCAGTCTTGCAGGCAGCAAAGCAGCCCTCACATTACCTCAGACACTTTGAACTGAAGCCACAAATACATAATTACGGTCTTAGAGCCATGGGGGCATCAGACCCAGGTCAAGTGTTAGGCAGCACAAACACAGCCAGTTCACTCTAGAGGTGTGTAATCTTGAGAGGTGTGGATGCATACATAAGGATCGCTCCCTGGGGCAGATCCTTTAGCAGTGTAGACTCTGATTTTAAACAAGGGTTGTTGTTTTGTTGGGTTTTTGTATTGTGCAGTATTTGAGTTGCTGTAGTTACAGTTTTAATATATTATTTTCAGCATTTCAAACAGCCTGCTCTGGGCTGAAGTTTTCCATGCAAAGCTACTGTTTGTTATTCCTTCTGTCATCTCTTTCACAAAACCAGTATGTGGACTTCCTGAACAGTCTGCAGCAAGCTATGTACCGCATTTGCATCACCTCTTCCCACTACCTCAGCAGTCCCATTATTGTATCCCCAGTTACAGAAGTGCTTCCTCTCTTCCCTTCATTAGAGCATTGTTCAGACCTGAACTGACTTCAGCTCCTCTACAAAGTAGTTTGTTACACTGGGGTAACTAAACACCTTTTGTAACTACCTAGCTACCTACCAAATGACTGACTGGCTGATGGACTGACCTACCCACCTACCCACCCTACCAGCCCTCCCACCCAGGGTTCCAATAAGTAAAAAGCCAGAGCAGATGCATGCATCCTTTAAGACACATGTGCTTCACACACAAGATTTCTGCAGTGGGAGTGTCAAGGGGTGTATGTGTGATTTTTTTATAGGAAAACTGAGCATCTCAAACTTCTGCCAGGCCCTGTGACGGATGAGTGGCTCTGAGCTCCTCCCGGGGCATGGCATTAAGAAGCGGTGGGGAGGCACAACACACCCTCTTGTGCCAGCACCCTGCCATCTAATGGCCAGACTTCAGATTCACAGGTGAATCAAGTTTTACCTTTCTGCCTCCACCTTTCTAGATTCTAGTGATAGAAAAGTGTATTTAAACTACCTTAGGTCACGTCTTGTCAGGGCAGATGTATTCCTACTGTCTTACTTCGAAGTGTTTTGTCATACGTCTTAATAACAGGGTTAATACCTCACCTAAAAGTACCCTTTGTTATAGTTACTCCACTCTGCCTTACTATGTCAGCCTAAATAATTCCTTTCTTTGTTTGGCAAATTCACACCATTTAAATATTTGCAGGCTTCAGCTGTGTATCTCACCCATTATTTAACATAATTTTCCCTTTTGTAAATTAATTCTGAAATGCTTCCTTCTGAAAACACCTCTCCAGCAAAGATGTGTCCAGAGCTGGACACATGTTCCCATTCTAGTCACAGCAAAAATCATGGAGAGCAGGTCTGCTGCCTTGTTGCTTTGTTCCACGATACATTTGCACACACAAAGACTGCACAGAGCTTTCCCGAGCCACTGCAACACCACAAACTTGTCATACTTGTTGTCCACTGCTATACCTACATGTATTTGTTTTTTTCAGCCCTTACTGCCTTCCCAGTACAATATATTAATTTCAGGTTATTAAATATACTTGTTTGCATTTGGCAATTTGTTGAAGCTCTGAGCAACTGCTCATGAGATGAAATGGTTTCAAGGTTCTCTGTCTCTTGCGCTTGAAACAGCAAGCAATTGGAAATACTACAGTCATTAGTCCTTCAAAACATGTTTTCCTGAGTCTTAACACAGATACACAGTGGTGCTCTGTAGCCAAATGTTTAATACAGTGAATCCAAGCAGATTCCAGTTTCTTATTCCAAGGGACCCTCTCCCATTTTATAAAGCCAAAAAGCCCCACTGCAACAAAATTTATTTCAGTTACTCATTATGGTTAAAGTTAACTTCTTTAGCACCTCTACTCATCAGGAAATAAACCAAATACAGACACTTCAGCTGCATTTCAATTATGAGGTTATATCCTAGATAATGTGAAAACTTAGTGAATAATGGTTTTGGCTGCACCAGAAACCTATACAGCCTATACAGCCAGTTAAAATCTTCATGTACTGTAGAGTAGAGCTTGAGCTAGATCAGGACTGTACCAGATGCTTGTCACCATTTCACTCTTTTGCCTCCTGATAATCATAACTAAGGAACTTAATCACCGTGATAGATTTAATTTTGTATCTTGCTGGCATCATAAATAACTTTACAGCAACTTGACTTTTTCCCTTTTTTTATCTGCAAAGCAGATTATAATTCTGTATTAATGTTGCTATGAGGAGATGCATCATAAATTTCAGTTAACACCTGCCACAGACAATCACTTCTTTCCAGTTGTAATTCCAGCTCTTGTTTGCACGGGGAAAATACACACTAACAATAGCATCAAAAATAGCACCTCGGTTTGGTACAAAAGCACTTAAACATATAGTGATAAACTTTCTAAAACCTGGTTTCAAAGGAGGAACACATTTTGCCATTTGATTACTTGGAGTCTATTTGAATTAACCAAAGCTCATTTCTATTCTTTAATTTGTAGACCATTAACAAACTTTGTCAGTTATTACTTTGCAAGAAACTGAACCGCATGTGCTAATCATGAAGTCTAAATAATAAATTTTAAAAAATATAATTAAATACTGTTCCAAGATGCCCTCCTTTGAGTGTGCTTCCCCCCCCCCCCCAGTTAGTCAGAAAAACTCCTAATTACCATCTGGCCACTGGGTGGCACCTCTACATAGGTGTCAGATGTGCCCCAACAAACACATGTTGCCTGTGATATCCACTCCATCTCTCCCACAGCCGAGCGCTGACATTACATCAGCTCCACATATTCAGCCACGTTTGGGAGACTTTGCAAAATATTCCTGACATTTTCCACCGTAATTTTTCTACTTCTAATTTCTGGGAAAAAGGAAGCTACATAAAGAAGCCTGTCAGTGAAACCCGATTGTCTGAATATGTGCAAGTAGTGGCAACGTTTGAAAGCATGTGACATTGAATTGACAGATGTGACTGAGAAGATACATGACAAACTGTGTTGCTTTGTAGCCATACAAAACAAATTGTGTCTGATGTTGCATCCAGCGAGCCCAAGCAAAGTCAAATTCCAGTTTTCTCAGGCAATTAACAGGTACACACCAGTACATCCTCACCACCAGAGACCATTTGTAATTATGCTGCACTGGACTATCTCGCCGAGTGGAAAGCTAATCTTGATATTTATATTCCAGCCTGGCTTAAAAACATTTTCTAAACAATAATCATCCCACTGACTTACCTAACAAAGGTAGTATCTCATTTTATTTAGTAAGAAGGTCAAAGAACCAGAAGAAGCTGTTTGAGGAGACAGAAAGGCAGCATCACTCATTCCTTTAAACACATGATGCTTTTCTTCCTTTGTTCATATTGACTCACCATGACTTGATGAACAGAAATATCACGTTACCGCATAATTCTGCTACTTTCTGTAGCTACATCGAGAGATACAGAAAGGTGTTTACAAATTCAGGGACATGAAAATACTTCTGAACATACAGACTCACACTTGCAACTTCCCTGCTCTTTTATGTGAGTATTAGCATTTGGTTCAGAGTGATAGTTGGAAAAAAAATTATAGCAAAGTTTGTGCTCTGTGCTTTTGTTGTGAGCATCTAGTAATCTGCCTTAGACTGAAGTTCCACTTTACAAAAGGCCAATTCATCTGGGCATCTCTGAATACAGTGCCATTCCAGCAGCAAGTAGGAAAGTCTTTAATTCTTGGGAAAAAAGTTTCTGCCCACAAGAAGGAATGAAACGGGTTCACATACACCACAGCAGGCCTCTTAAGTTCCCAGTGGCTAAAGGCAGGAAAGCCTTTGCAGGATGGGTAGGGAGGAGGCAGGGATGCACTAGCTGAACACACCCAAACACTACTTCTGGTGGTGGGGCCACATCTTGTCATACAGAAATAAATGACCACAAGGCCGGACTGTGGCTGGGGATGGCAGCTCACAGGAAAGTACCTTTCAGCATGAGATACTAGAAGATTACACAGCCTTTCAGCAGCCTCATTCTCTACCTCTCCTCTGCTCCAGCCTCTCCTGCACCCCTCAGGCTGGCAAGTAGACCCCCGTGCAGGTCCCGTGAGCTGAGCCGCACACAGCAGGTTGAAGCCCCAGCAGCACAGCCCAAGAGAGTGAGGAAAGGGCCAAATGAATGAGATGCATGCAGGGCTTGTGAGGTTTGGCTGGTGCTGCATAAACTCAATTTATCTATTCATCAAAATCTTCATAAACCACACCCTGCAATTACAGCAAAGGAACTTGCCTAAAATGAGTTGATTTCTGAGCTAAATTAGCCCACTGTCTAGAACAAAGACAACCAACTAGTGTGGTACCAGCTCTTTTACATTCACATCAATTATGCTGAGCCTAATTGAAATTCAGGCTTTTGCCAACAAAGCACTGAGCCACCTTTTTTTCTCAGAAAAAAATACAATGACTTATATTCAGTGGATATTTGTGATTACAAATTGCATTAATAAAAGTTTATACTGACATTTCTGAATATCAACAATCTAAATACCTAGGAAACCTATAAAACAGTTACAAAAATGCTGCAGAAAAAAAGCAAATATATTTTCTTTAAAAGTGGCACTATAAAGGCACCAGTTAAGAATGTAGACTTGCAAATCTAGCTTTGAAAAGTAGCCAATAAAATTTTACCGAGCCTTAAGTAGGAGAGAAAAACAGTTTATTACAATGCTTGAGCAACTGTTTTTTTTGATGTCAGGAATGGAAAATTTAATTAAAATGATATATTCAGTAAGAAGTAATAGGAAAACATGAAGGTATGCTTAGATAAGTCAGCTCGTGTAATGGGAGATGTTTTGTTGCTTCCAGACTTAATAATAGAGCGTATAATTTCAGGTTTCAAATAATGATAACTATATTGCAAAATATTTTAATATTGATTTTCTCAGTTGCCTAAAAACACGGACCTGTAGAAATTTTAATATAAATCCTAACATTTTACTAGTTTAGTTTAAGAAATCACCAATTACTCTCATTCAAATTCTCCACTTGTTTCTATATGGGACATCTGAGTGCAGTTTAAATCATGGCCCAGGTCCATGATTCTCATGGCTTAGAGCAATCTTCATCTTACTGTATATTTACAGCTATATTAATTAAAACAATTTAAAAATGCTTTAACCCAGACATATTTTAAGATACAACTTTTTCTTATTTTCATACTTTCTATGGCTTTTCAAATCATGAGTCCAGAAGAAATAGTAGTTTGGGGAAGTCTTGGAAATTATTAAGCCTTTCAACAGGAGGAAAACGGAGAAGGAGAAAAGGTAACTCACAACCAATATATATCAAATGCAGTCACAGATGTGGCATAAAAAGCGTTTTGCCTCAAACTCTAGCACAGCACCAACATGAGATACCATTTCACAATACATCCTGTAGCCCTACAGAGTATCATCAGTGCTCTTCATTTTTACATTAAGAGCAATTAATACAGATACTTAAATTGTCAGACGTTCCACATCAAAATATACACATGGATGTGGACAGGCTTTCTTCATATGTCTAGAGAGGTCAGGCTTTCTGCCAGCTCAAACAGACATCATAACATCGTTTTACACTCTGAAGTACTCCTTTGAAGTCATACTGGCTTCTTGGGAAGGACTAGCTCACAGAACGAGTAGCAGCAGACTTCAGGATTCCTCCTGCATATGAGGTCACTGCAAGGCAGCCTACCTGCATCTGTGCATCTTAACTCTACAGAGCCAGAAGATCAGCAGCCTCACTTTTTAAATGGTGAAGGAGGAGTTGTCTCTTGACAGTATTTTTGCCTTTTGTCAAACTCACTTATCACTCCCATCTTTTACCTCCCTCTCTCTTCCCGTTATCAAAAGTGATCTTGCAGACAGTGAGGTAAGATAAAAGAAAGGAAGTAAAATACAGAAGAGAGAGGGGAAATGAAAAATGAAAATGAGATGCTCCTGGGAAAGGAGGTGCAGACAAACTAGAGAGAGTATTTTTTTAACTGGGGCACTGACAGTCCAGTTAATTTTGCGTTAAGGCTTTGTTATTTAAAATTATGAGTATTTTGTTACAATTCACTACACTTACTTAATGTTTCTCCCACTTTGCTCATTAGCAGCCCTCTTCTGGATTACTTAACTACAAGGCTTTCAATTATTGGTTATGAACAGCTCATCTTCCAGACTCAATGCTTGTCCATCCTCGCATGCTTAAATACCTCCTGAGCAGGAAACACCTTCAAGTTAATTATATTAAATCTCTGGGACAGAGCCTGCCAAGTGGTTCTGAACAGAGGAAAGGAGGCAGAGACACTTTGTAATGAGTAAAAACAATGTGTATCTATAACGTGATGATTAGAGCAAAAGAAAAATCCTAAGAAAAAAATATGTAAATTTTTGACTTTGAGAATGTTGGTTAAGACAAACACTATTTCTATATCTTGCACTGATCTATGGCCACACCTCTATAAAAGAAACACATTTCTCCTGTCTCTTATATTTAAGAGATAGCCAGAGCAGCAGACATGCACTTCTGAGTGAAAACAAGTTTGATTTGTCTACCATAAGCGTTAACTTTCAGCCACACCTACTCTTCTGATTGGTTCAAGTCTATTATTAATGAAAACTACCTCTCCACGTGACAAGCACATTTAGATACAGACCTCCTTATCTGTGATTAAAGATGCCATCTATAAAATGATAAGATTACTACAGTTGTGTTTGAAGCTAAATTAAGAAGAAAAACTTAAGGGAGTGAACTTGCTCTTACTAGCCTACAGCTATAGCATCACGTATTCTTACCATGTCTACCTGACCTGATCTGTACCCAGCAGGTGTAACCTCCACCATGTTTGCTGAAGGAAGTGATTTTTGTCTCAGTAAGTGTCACGCTTCGGTTCTTTGCCATCAAGAAATGAAGTATTTTGGTATGGCACTGACAAACCATGTTGTTCAAGTGTGCATGCAAATGATCTCAGTGATTCTGATGCTTTGTGTACTTTGTGACTCCCGAAAGCTTCTCGTTTTAAAAAGATCTTGTGACCATTTAGAAACAAATGAAGATACAAAAGTACCACAAACAAAGTTTTCTGGTGTTTGGAGCCAATGGAGTTTATACCATCCTACTATCTCAGCAGGTGAGGAAGCTCAGTTTGGATCTGGGTCTTACGCAAGACGTCTAATTGACAGTTTGAGTACAAAGAGTAATTAAGTAAACATCTTGAATCACACAAAATAATTCTACTCCAATTTCAATCACATTTTAATTTTAAAATAGTTCACACATTAAACTTTATCCTAAAGCACCATTTGGTACAGAGTTTTATTACGAGTCTTGGACTTTACAAATGAAATGCCAGGTTGTTCTGGAGCAAGTTCAAAGACTGACTTAAGTCATCTAGGATGTCCTATTTACAATAGCTTGCTACAGAGTCATCTGACAGCAACTCTGTAGTTACCTTCTAAAACCTTCTACTTTAATTTCTGCATTTGCCTACTTTCAACCCTCTAAGGGCTAGAACTAGTTTAACAAGGCATTTATCTTGTCATTTGCAACCCAGATGGGACAACTCATTCATAAGAGACAAAGAAATTAGAATGTCCAACAGATAAATCACAGGATTTGGGGGAAAAATATTTCTGGTACTTGGTTTTAGATAGCAGAGTATTTTGTTTTGGTGATTTTTCAAAGTATAATAAAACCCCCTCCTTTCTTAAAAAAACCCTCTCCCAGCTAAAGGATCCACAGGTTCCTTTTCAAAACCCTAAGTAATCTCCAGAAAAGAGCAAGGGTAAACAACTGAAGTCATCCAAGCTCTGTTACTAGAAGCAGTCACATTTCCATTCTATTACATACACAACAAAACAGGTGACCATTTCAAAATCTTTGGAATTGTTCTCCAAACTCAGACCCTCAAGCATCCTAAAAGCCTCCTCTAGGCTTCTGTGAGCAGTAAATGCACATTTGAAAATACAGTTAACTTGGCAGCAGACCTTTAGAGATGAAAAGTTTCTTCCAGCGAAGACAGAGACTCTGAAATCCCTGTCAAGAGATGAATCCACAATGAAGAATCCACAATGAAACCCACAATGCAGAACTGGGTTTTCTTCTGTCTTTGTATAAAATTCACTTTAAAGAAGCCAAGAATCGGGAAAAGGCAGCTAAGGTTGACAAATAATTCGGAAATATTTGAATTTTGTTTTCTAGATAGATCATTTTACCTGTTTTAATGTTGTAAATTGCTAAGTAACAGCTGTAAAAATAAACTGACATGATTTTGCTGAGGCATCATAAAGAAATGACCTTACTAAAAGCCTTGATGTGAACTGTTTCCATCAGAAGGCAGCACTGTAGCCTGGTCTTAAGTCTGTTAATTACAAATCTTTCACCTAAAAAGTAAATGAAACATACTATTTTCTATTAAAGTTTCCATTAATTAATGGGACAAACCAGGAGCTACAGAAACAAGACACTTAGCTCTTGGTTTATCTAATTAAAGATAGTTCAACATCATTTTAGTAACTCAGGTCTCAATAATTAACATGTGCAATAACATTTTAGGACCTTCAGAACAACAGTGGCCAGACCTGTAAACAAGACCCTATTATTCCCAGCAATCATCTCTGGGATAAGTTGAGCTGTAAAAACGAACTTATACAAGCATGCCTGATGCTCTGCTCCTTAAAGATATGGCACAAGACTAATGAAAATGGAGTCAATCAGCACTAATCAAGCTTTATCAATTTCAGCACAAAAATACAGAATTAACAACTCTCATTTTACATGCCCCTCTCACTATTAAACCTGCTCATTCATGAGAAGTTTTATTTTCTTACCACATAAGTCTGTATAATTTTAGTATTGCCACAAATCCTTTTTTTTTCCTCCCAGTACTGATGTTTGATCAAAAGTCACAACGTATATTAAAATTCAGTGTCAATCTCCTAGAATAAGAGGTACAGTCAAGTTAAGATGGTGTAGCCAAACATCTGGGACTGTTCAGCCTGTAGAAGGCTGAGAGGGGATCTTATGAATGTTTACAAATCTCTGCAGGGTGGGGGTCAAGTTGATGGGGCCAGTCTCTTTTCACTTGTGCCCTATGATAGAATGAGAGGTGATGGCAGCAAGGGGAAACACGGGCAAGTTCCACCTCAACATAAAGAGAAATTTCTTCACTGTGAGAGTGACAGAGCCTGGAACAGGCTGCCCAGAGAGGTTGTGGAGTCTCCTTCCCTAGAGACTTTCAAGCCCCACCTGGATCTGTTCTTGTGTGGTCTGCCTGAGGTGTTCCTGCTCTGGCAGGGGGGTTGGACTCAAGACTCTCCAGAAGTCCCTTCCAACCCCAACCATTCTACGATGCTATGGTTCTATGATTGTCTGCATTAATTGGCATAACACAAATTAATAAAAGCAGTTAGTGTCAGTGACAGAAGAAAAGACAGAAGCCCTCAACCAGTAGATAAACACAGGAAGGGGCAAAACAAACTATGTTACACTGTGGTATTTTTAGCTTAATTCTATGTCCTTAGTCATTCTTTCTTAATGCTCTATGAGGCAAGTATTCAAGAGCTGGCTCAAAAAGTAGTTTTGCTATAGAAACCTTGCCAAGCACTCAGAAAAGTATTTCTGTTAGAAGGCTTTGCTCATCCCTAGTAAAAAAGGCATGCACTTCTCATCGAAGAAAAGCTTCGGTTCCCCTTTGTTTTTGCAAGCTGTGTGCAGTAGGAATTCTGCACCTCACTCTGTACACAAGTACGAGAAAACAAGCGCCCTGAAAAGCCTGAGCAGAATGAACCCTAGACTGCAACAGCAGAAGATGCAAGATGACTGAAGGGTTTTGTTTTACACCTAACTTTTGAAAACAGAACTCCACAACCCTGACCTTCATTATTAAATTGTAACTTGGGCTAGATTAAAGGACAGTGGAGCAGCAGAAAAGGAGGGGCGGAAAGGTAACCAAAACAAGCACATTTGTAAAGGGACTTAGGGAGACAAAAGATTATTGAGCACATGAAATAATTAGACTGTTCCAGGCACATAAGACATAGAGAAATCAGTGGAAGATTCAAAACACTTCTGAAAGTATGGGAGATGAGGAAGGAAGGTACTTTAAAAAGGAAAAAGAAAGGAGAGTCAGGACTTAACAATTAATAGAAGGTGGTCTCCTCCAGCCATTTTTTAGCCATGTATTTCTTACTCTTGGAGGAAGTGGGAATTAGTTCTAGGAAAAATTAATTTATACAAAGATTAAAAAGTTGTCTGTACTGATTTAAAGTTTTGCAATTTGCTATTTGGTTGCATACATGCTATGTATGCCCCATGTGAAAATTCAGACAATAATAAATTGTAAATAAGCAATGCAGACCAACTGTATTAAAGATAAAAAAGAGGATGTAAGAGGTAAAAATCTAGTGTTACTTGGACTGCAATTCCGATGAAAATCTTCAGAGTCTCACCATGGTAGGTCCTGTCCCCACTGTGGTAAGTCCTGTCCCAAAAATGTGGGTATATCCAGTAAGTGGGAAGGGAGGATACACAATTATGCTGAAATGTCTGCAATTATCCTAACAGTTTCAGAACGGCACCTGCTTCACCAGATTTACCATCACCAAGACCCACCATCTGACAGGGAAGACTTGTGGCAGGAGGCATCAAGACCAGGCAACAGCAGGGGTGAACATCAAAGCCAACTGACAGAATGTGAGCGAGCTCCTGGGAGCCATCCAAGATATACACAACATACGTACCTCTGTGGTCTTTCAAATCAAGATTATGGGACAATGTGACAATCACCCAAACGATGGCATTTCTAGTAACCTCCAGGATAACCTATGTATCAATGATAGAACCTCATTCCTAGCTACATAAAGAATGTCACATTTTGCTAAGATATGGTAAGTTCTTTGCTTGGACTTTGTGGTTAAATTCATATTTATATGGATTAACAAACACAAACAGGTAAGATCAACAACAGGTCTTCAAAAAAAAAGAAAGGGTCTACAGCGTCTACAAGGAAGAAAGAAAAAGTACACAACAGAAAGTTAAAGAGAGGGAAATTATGTTCAATGTTCAAACCTGCATTTCATTAAAGCATTAAAAAGATCCTATTTAATTTATCGTGTAAATAAAGCCGGGAAATTTTTTCTCTGATTATGCAACACAGTAAATACTGGGCAAAAATAATCCTTCCTGTCCTGCCTGGGCAATCTTATTAAGCTCTGAAGTCCAGGACTTTTTTTTTTTTTTTCTCACTGTACTCTTACTAACTCCAAATGTTTCAATTTGTAAAAATTATACAGGACTTTTCTAAATTTTCTAAAACTAAGCTGCAGTGTTTGACCTCGTGTGCACCCCAGGCAGTTCATTTCAAAAGCTTTCAAAATGCAATTTCTTTTTTCCTTCCTTGAAAAAAAAAAAAAAATCGGCCTTAAATTTCCTCTAATAATTTGGTGATTCTTTCATTAAATATTCTGCTTGGGTTTCTAACACATATAAAACAATACTGTTTATCATAGTTATAAAGAAGCAATAAATATGTTTTCACCTTTTTATTTTTAACTTGGGTTATTTCATAGTGAGCTTCCTGATCTTCAAGCCACAGCTATTTTATTTTTCTCAGTCTTCAAGTACATGAACAACTAATCTCTAACTATGGATAAACACCTAGGAGCATCTACTGGAGTGGCATGTACTCCATTCTGGCTGGGATGGAGCAAATCTTCCTCAGAGCATCCCATAAGGTGATGTGTTTTAGATCGGTAACCAAACCAGATCATTTCTTGATGTTTCATTTCTTGCTGAACGGTGCTTGCACAGCACCCGGGCTTTATCCATTTCTCGTTGCTCCCCCCCCCCCCCCCCCCCAAAGGTGAATTGGATGGAGACGCTGGCACGAAAGATCCCAAAAGCACACTC
>JANIJG010020783.1:0-10256 GCA_024611175.1 Megaceryle torquata
CAGCCCCTTCCCCAGCTCTGTTGCCCTTCTCTGGCCACGCTCCAGCCCCTCAAGGTCCTGCTGGGAGTGAGGGGCCCTTTGGCTTTGACCTTGTTCTTCATGTCCTCTACTCTCTCCTTGACAGTTTAGGCTGGAGTCTCCTGAAATTCACTCGCTGATGTCACACTGCAGGGCAAGTTATTCTTTTTCATTGATTTCTAAGTTGCCACATTTTAATAGAGAGCTGTCACTGAGTGTGTGTAGCCCACCACAGCACCACCCCACCATCATCTCCCATCACCCTGATCATGTGGCAGCACTGGCCACCCTTTAAAACTGAAAGAAAGAGAAGTACCTGGAGCCATTTGTGCTGGGTTTGCTGCTCAGGTGTGACTTGACAGTGAGTCTTTCCTCCTCTCATCTAGGCTGGGAAAGGTAACTGGTGAGCCAGCCTTTATATACCCAGGGGTCTGTTTGAAATGTATGTATGTGTTCATGATCACAACAACATCTCTGCATCTTCTCCCTGCATAAATGCACAAGTGTTCACCACAGTGCTACCTGATCGTAGTCATTGATACATAGATGTAAAGGTTGGGGAGGTTGTTTACCCAGGGATGAATTAACCGCAGAATGAATTTGCCATGTTCTGCTCTTTATTGCAAATAAAAAGTATCTTGATCTTTGGAAGGCCCACCCCAGTGCTTTTACATGGTGGAATTTGCCATCTCCACCTCATTTCCCTGCCTGGCTCTGCAGCCTCGGCCCACAGTTAACTGGGTGGGCTGGCTAGTTTGGGAGAGTTCTGACTTAAAGCAAGGGGGATGTTTTATTGCTAGTGGGGATAGAGCTGGATGGATAATGTCATTTCTGCCAAGTAATTTCTTTCCATTTCTGTCTGCGTTTCAGAAGTTCAGCATATCATTTTGGTGAGCCATAGGTGTGACATGGAGCTGTCACACCCAGGTGCTTGTTGGGGCATCAGGCTGCCCACTGCAAATCCAGGTGCCAGAGCTCTAGGGGGAGTTTCTCACCTCCTCAGCTGGACAAGGCTGTGAGAGGAGCTGGCTATGAGCCTCTTCCTGCACTTGCCTGGGATGCAAATGTGAAATATCTCTGGATTAAGCAGGGGGCTGGTGTGGAAATGAGGGAGAGGAGATGATGAAAAGGAGATGGGGAAGAAAAGATGGGAAAGAGGAGATGGGGAAAAGGAGATGAGGAAGAGGAGGTGGGGAAGAAGACCTGGGGAAAACGTGAGGGGGGAGATAAGAGGTCACAGCCCCTGTCCCTGCTTTTGAGCCAGACAAGACAGAACCTGGGATGAGCCACTCCAGGAGGAGCTTAAAGAACTTTTACTCCCCAAAAGGCACCAATTGACACAAACCACCCTGTTTTGGCCCTTTGTTGGGGGTTCAGGTCAGGGGTGGTGGTTTGGCCTCCAAGGGCCCTGGCTTTGCTGTAGCCCCCAGTGTGACTCCAGTTTCCAAGAGGCAACATCATCACCAGGGTGGCTGGAGCAGAGGGTGTGTGAGCTGGTTAATAACCATGTCGGGGAGAGCGCGGTCTGTTCCGAGAAGCCCCTGTGTGTTTGCTCGCTGGAGACGTGGTGATGTCGCAGAATAAATGTCAGTCCCTCAAAAAAAGGGAACAGTGGGTCCTGCAGCTATCAGGTATCCCATCACCCAACAGCCAGCAACATCTGGGGGTGTTTTTCTACTCCAGATCCTGTTTAAATATGTCAATATTTGTTGGAGATGAGCAGAGCAGCCAGCACCCCAGCCCAGTCTCTGCTGGTGACTCGCTTAGTGGATGAGGGAAAGGCTGTGAGTGGACTTCACTGGACTTCAGTAAAGCTTTTGACACCATTTCCCACAGTATTCTCTTGGAGAAATGGGATGCTCGTGGCTTGGATGGGAAGATACTTCTCTGGATAAAAAACTGGCTGGATGGCCAGAGTGTGGTTGTGAATGGACTTAAGTCCAGTTGGTGGCCAGTCACAAGTGGTGTCCCCAGGGCTCAGTGCTGGGGTCAGTTCTGTTTGATATCTGTATCAAAGATTGAGACACCCTCAGTCAGTTTGCAGATGGCACCAAGCTGAGTGGGAGAGTTGATCTGCTGGAGGGCAGGAGGCTCTGCAGAGGGCTCTGGCCAGGTTGGATTGATGGGCTGAGGCCGATGGGATGAGGGTCACCATGGCCAAGGGTCCTGCCCTTGGGTCACACCAACCCCCTGCACCTCTCCAGGCTGGGGCAGAGCGGCTGGAAAGGGCCTGTTGGGAAAGGACACGGGGGTTTGCACCGGGGAGGTTTAGGGTGGACTTTAGGGAAAATTTTTCTCTGAAAGGATTGTCAAGGCCTGGCCCAAACTGCCCATGAATCTGTGGTTCTAGGATTGACCAGTGTGGCTGGATTGGTACCTTGCATCCCAGGCCTGCCCATCACTTGCTGCCCTGCAAGCTCTTCAGCTCTGTTAGGTCCTAACCATGGTGCTAAATCAACATTTTTTTATGTTGCCAGAATGACCCAGACTCTGCTGTACCCCTGAGGCTCAGTTTGTTCCTGATCATCTCTGGGTGTTAAATGAGGTGGAAGCATCATGGAGAAGGCCGCGCATGACCATGAAATGCTGGGCTGAGTGAACACACGCCACTGGCAGAGTTGCTGTTGCATAAGCATCTCTCAAATACCCACTTTCTAGCTTTCAGATGTTTTTTTTCTAGCTTTCAGATGCTGTGTTTGCAACCCAAAGTAGCATCTCCCAAAACACCGTAACACTCTGTAATTTCCAAGTTCCTGTGGTTTTTTTTTTAAGATTAAAAAACATTCAGTTCTCTTCAGGATGGTCCCAAGTTCACCCATCTTACCCTGAGCATCACCAGCAGCACCTAAACATGTGAAGCAACTTCCCTTGCAGGTGTTTATACTCCTCATGACGCCCAGCCTGGTGTGGTTGTGCGAAGAGGATCTTCAGAATCCTCACTGAGGCACCAGCTGCTGGCCCACAGCCCAGGCTCTGCAGTTGGTTGGGCAATGACTCGGCTGACAGAGGTTGAAGAGATGGTTGACTACCTCCACTAGCTCACTGTTCAGAAGGTAAATGCTCCTTTACAGATTGATTTGGTGGGGTTTAATTATTGGAACTAGAACTGCTCAGTTTCCCTGAACCTGTTCATAAAGGTGAAGTTGAAGAGGACCAGACTGGTCTGGACCAGCCCAGTCTATTGGTCTGGCCATCCTGCTGATGGTGGAGATACAAATTGGGACACAAATTGGTGTGTTCTGCTGAAGGTAGGAGGCCCTACAGAGGGGTCTGGCCTCAAAGGGCTGAGGCCAATGGGCTAAGGTTCAACAAGGTCAAGGGCTTCTCCCTCTCGACAGCTCTCTGACAGGAGGGTGGAGCCAGGGGGGGTCGGGCTCTGCTCCCAAGGAACAAGGGACAGGACAAGAGGAAGCAGCCTCAAGCTGCCCCAGGGGAGGTTGAGGTTGGAGCTGAGGAACAATTTCTTCCAGCCCCTGCAGGGTTGCCCAGGGCTGTCCCAGGCTGCCCAGGGCAGGGGTGGAGTCCCCGTGATCCCTGGAGAGGTTTCCAAGCCCCCCGTGGAGCTGTGGTGCTGAGGGCCATGGGTCAGTGGTGCCCTGGCAGTGCTGGGGCAATGCTTGGACTCCATGATCCGAAAGGTCTCTTCTAACCAAAACAATTCTATGAGTCTGTGAAAGTACACAGCCTGGACTGTATATACTGAAATGTATTTATTTACATTCAATGCATTTTAAATACAAACCTTCTCAGTATAAAATTCCAACAGACCCTATATCTAGGCTCCCCAGAAACGAAGCATTGAAAATAAAATACTAACTACCAAAATATTTCTTTCTTTCTGGCTTTTCAAAGGAAGCCAAAGCCCTGGGCAAAGGCGTTGACTGAGCAACAGAGCGGAACTGGGGTCACTGAAACTGGTTTTGCCATCACTGGCTTCCTCTCCAGGTGCAGACAGCAGATTCTCCTTGTCTTTGGATGATGTGATGAGGTCAGTTGAGCGAGTTGCTTACGCAGCGCTGAGGCAGCTCCTCGGAACTGGGAAAGCCAGAAAAGTCTCCTTCCTCTTCCCTTTCGTGACTGAACACGAGAGATGGAGGGATGAGCCCTAAAATGTTGGCAAAATGTGAGCACCGGGAACAGTACGTTCATTGCTCTCCCCATGAATGCTCCTTTAATTAATCAGTTTTATAAGTAAAACATGTTTAAGTAACATTTCCATACATGTGCATGCAATTAATTTTGGATTGTTTTATTCAGCTAGTAGAAAACAACCTTAAAATGTTGGTTTTGTGCTATTTAGATTGAATTCCAGTTTTCCATGAAGGTGGTTTACTGGTAAACAAGAACCACCCAGTTCTGTGCTGAAAAGCCCTCTCTGCTCACAACTTTACTCTCCCTTTTCTGCTGGCTCCCTTGGGAAGCGGAACTGTCTCGTCTTCCTCTCCTCGGGGACCAAAACGTTGTGTGTTGAGCTGCTGATCTCCAAGGGGGGGCAAACTTTCAGCCCCACACTCCCTTGTCCTGCCTGACCCAGGCAAAGCCACCAGACTCACTGCACTGTGCTGCTCCAGACCCCTGAGCTCTGGTGTTGGGTGCCCAGCCAGCCCTGAGCCCCAGCACCCACCCAGCTGCTGACACCCTGCTAAGAATATTAACCAAATTAATTAGCACTGCTCTGCTCCTCTCCAGATGTTTTTTAGCTTCTCTTGCAAGACCAGATGCAGCCAAGAGTGCAGGTCCTGGCCCTGGGCTCCATTCTCCTGCTTTGGTTCCTGGCAATGGTCTTTGTCTCTCATCCCCAGTTGACATCTTGGGGCTGTGGAGGTTCCAAGAGAGCCCCACAGCTGGTCTTGGCTTTATGTCCTTGTCGGCACGTGGGACCATGATGAGGTGAAGTTTGGGTTTCAGCAAAGCTGGACTCATGAAAAGCTTCTTCTTGTTCACAGGGCATCCCACCAACACTGGCACCAGGGTTGTGAGACACCCTTGGACTGGACATGGTAGGAAGGAGCAGGAGGTGAATTTATCCATTTATTAGGACTTGAAAAAGCAATTGGACATTTGTGTCCCACAATTTACATATTTTCTGTAGGTTCTGAGGTTGGATGTGTCCCTCAACACAGGGATGTCTGCTTGACATGGGCCAGCTCTTGCCTGGAGAGGAGCAAGGCTTGCGCAAGACCCCTGGATGAGAGCTGTGTCCTCAGCTTTTCGCATAGTCCTTGGGGAGAGAGA
The DNA here is from genome assembly GCA_024611175.1 of Megaceryle torquata. Taxonomy (NCBI): domain Eukaryota; kingdom Metazoa; phylum Chordata; class Aves; order Coraciiformes; family Cerylidae; genus Megaceryle; species Megaceryle torquata. The sequence continues at coordinate 5,254 of JANIJG010020783.1, forward strand.
GGTGCTTTTGGTGGATCCTCCATCTCACATAACTGCCAGCTTGGCCTGCTGGACATGTCCATGGTTTGAGAGCTAAAGAGTGGCCCAAAATCCACTTCTTATAACACCCACGTGGTGCTGTTCATCTTGGCTCCTCTGCCAGGGCTGCTGCAGGGCCTCGCAGATCAGGAAGGTCCTTACAAAACGGAGAGTGATGATTTCTGGTCCTCCCCTTCCCAGGCATGGTGGGGCTGGAGGAGACCCACCACCCAATCTGGTGTTGCCATTGCGTTAACTGCACAGGACCTCAGTGCTATGGTGTGGAGCTGCCTGAGCTTTGGGACCAGTTTGCTGCTGGGAGGATTGCAGGTGGCTCTTAATTTCTACACAGGCTTTGGGGGTTCATCAAGCAGGGTGGTGAAAGCTACGGCCGAGGCTGGGCGGCCGCGGTGGGCACAGCCAGGACACGGCAAAGTGAGCACCCAAGGGCAGCAGGACCTGAGATCCATGTGAGGTTGATGGAGGTGGTTTGCAGCCTGGAATCGAGATGTCCATCGGAGCCATGGTCCAGGGCAGGAGCTGGGGGTCCATCCCTGCGGGTGCTGGCAGGATGCTGGTAGGGAGCCTGGCCTGGTGATGGGTGCAGGACCCCTCACTCTTCACCTGGGTGCTCCCCAACTGTCCACTTGGCCTTCACATCCCGGAAAGGAGTGATGTCCTCGTACGTGGCCATCTGCTCCACCTCCAGGCCCTGCACCAAGAAGAAGGAGGTTGAGATGGGAGGGACACCATGGTTTGGTCTACAGCCCATCTACCCCTGGGACTCCCAAGTGGGGACCAATCTCCAGGCTATTCCCCCAGAGATCAGGACAGCTTCTGAGAGGGGGAAAGATGTAGAGGGACGGCTGGATGTGCTCAGAGCTTGGCTTGGTTTGATGGGCAACTCTTTACGGCTGATGTGCCACAGGCCCTTGGGAGGAAGATGCTCTGATGTGCCCTGCAAGGGCTGGTGGCACCTTGCAGACATCCAGCAGGGGCACTGGCTACTTCAAAGCTCAGGGTGATACTGCGGAGGTGAGGGGTCAAGAGCACAAGTCTTGTGAGGACTGAGGAGCCTGGGATTGTTGAGCCTGGAGAGAAGGAGGCTGAGGGGAGACCTTCTGGCTCTGACAGCTCCTGACAGGAGGCTGGAGCCAGGGGGGGTCGGGTTCTGCTCCCAAGGAACAAGGGACAGGACAAGAGGAAGTGGCCTCAAGCTGCCCCAGGGTGGGTTTAGGTTGGAGCTGAGCAACAATTTCTCCAAGCCCCTCCAGGGATGCCCCAGGCTGCCCAGGGCAGGGGTGGAGTCCCCGTGATCCTTGGAGGGGTTTCCAAGCACCCCATGGAGCTGTGGTGCTGAGGGACAGGGGTCAGTGATGCCCTGGCAGTGCTGGATTAATGGTTGGACTACTTGATCTTAAAGGTCTGTTCCAACCAAAAAAATTCTATGATTCTATAATTAAAGCATCATTACCTCATAGGTGTGGTCCTCCTCTGGGCTTTCCTTGCCTTCACCCTATGGAGAGGAGAGTCACAGGTTGGGTGTCAGCATCCAGCAGGATCCCCCATCCTCTGTCCCCAGCCTTATGCCCCCAGCCAGTGTCCCACCACTTCCATGAAGGCCCAGACCCCTTTTTAGATCTTAATTTTCCCACTTCAGCTCACCACGCTCCCACACAACAGCCCCAATCTCAGTGTCTCCCCACCCCTGGAAGCATCCTGCCCAAGAGGCAGGACACTGCAGTGAGCACTGCAGCGGTGAGGCTGAGGACATCCCTGCTGCTCGAGATGCCATCACTTACTTTATCTAGGAAGAGGAGTATGGGGACGCTGACAAAGATGACAAGCAGGATGGACTGGATGATGATGATGGCATCTTTCAGGGTGTTCCTGTTCTGGACCTGCTGGATGTTACCATGACCTGGGAACAGCAGCACAGGGAGAGTCCCAAGTCCCACCTCTGTTCCAGGCTCCTGGGGAATGGGGATGAGCTTGGCATGGCCAAGTGGGTATGTGAACCAGCGTGACATGTCCTCTCCTCTCCCTTGGGAGAGACCAGGGCACTGCAAACTGCCAGATTTAAGGAAAAAATTTTGACAGTGAAGGTGGGGAGAGCCTGGCCCAGGCTGCCCAGAGAGGTGGTGGCTGCCCCAGCCCTGGCACCATTGCAGGGGAGGTTGGCCGGGGCTCTGAGCACCCTGCTCTGGTTGCAGATGGCCCTGCTCCCTGCAGGGGGATGGACTGGATGAGCTTCAGGGGTCCCTTCCCACCCAACCCAGTCTGTGATTCTATGACTGATGCTTCACAATAACCAAAGAAACCTCTGTGGTGCCATAGAGCATCTACAGTTGTGTCTGAAGGGTTGCCACCAGCCTGGGGAGACGTGGGTGCATAAGAACATGACGTGGGGTTCATATGGCGGGGGAAAGGGTGAGAGAAGGAGAAAGAGCATGTCCTGGGATGCATGGAGGATAGGGAGCTCCCACTCACCCATGACTCTGAGCTCTGTTCCACACAAGTGAGGCCGCTTCTTCTCTGCTGTGAGGTTCTTTCTGTCACACACATAGATTCCGTTGTCCTCGAAGGCGATCTTGAAGATGGTGAAGTTGATGAAGTTGTCCTTCCTCTCGATGCTGTAACGGGAGGTGTTGTGATCCAGCTTGTAGAAGTCCTCGCTGTTCTCCGTCGTTTTGTACCACTGCATGCGGTCGGACTCCGCTGAGCGGCAGATGAAGTAGACGGGCGTGTTCTTCTTGGCCGCCACGTAGCGCGGGTGCTGCCGCACCATGGGGCACCTGCTGACTGCCAGCAGACAGTGGTGGTCATGGCAAGCAAGGATGTGGCACTCAGGAAAAAAGTCACTCCCACGAGATACCCCCTCCCACCCCCAGCATCCCCCAAATCAAGAGCTTTCCATTTCCATGGGTTACCCTGCTCCTGAGTGTTCAGCTTTTTTTGGTGAATCGTCTTTTGGGGGTAGAGATCAGAGACTTTTAATGGAAACTCCCAGGTTTTTGTGGAGTTGGCTTCACTCAAATACGTTTTTTGCAGCTCCCGCCCCTCTCTGTGAACATCTCATTTGTCCCAGCTCCTAAATGATGTCTGGCACTGGCACACACCACAGAGGCTTTGCTGGGACAGACAGCTCCCCAGCTGGCTTCTCTCATGCACCCACATTTTTTGCATGTTGGTGTATTTTGTATTCTTTCCCCTGTTTTGGTGCCAGAGCTGGTGAGTCTGCGGCTTGTTCGGATTGCAGAGTTCACATTTAATACCCTGTGTGTGGGAATGGCACAAGTGTTGGGTACTGGGTCCCAAGGCACAGCTTGTCCGTGCAGTGTGCTCTTCAAATGCTGAGGACAAATGTTTGTGTTTAGGAAGGACCAAATGGATCTGGCTTTGCCAAGGGAGAGCAATGTGCAGGGCTGGGGAAATGCCATGGAGAAGGTCACAGACTGGGAACTGCCTTTGTGATGCTGAAGGCTTGTGGGTGATGGAACGTTTCCAGTGCCGTGGGGAACTGGCACCTTTGTGGCATAGCCAATGGGCATGGGAGGGACCCTGGGGACACATGTAGGGAAAGAGCCCAGTGTGTCTGAGAGGTTACCTGTGCTGTTCCAGGTGCTGTTTGTGTCTGCTGAGATCCCACCTGCAAGACAGGAGAAAGGCCCTGAGATAGTGGCTAAGAGCCCATGGAGCACAAGCCCACGTAGGATGTCACTGACTCCCCACAGACTGGTGGGGTGGGAAGGGACTTCTGGACATCATCTGGTGCCACCCCCCTGCTCCATCCAACAGGGTCACCCAGAGCAGGGGGCCCAGCAGCGCAGGGTCCAGGCGAGTTGGGAATCTCTCCAGAGAAGGAGACTCCACAACCTCTCTGGGCAGCCTGGGGCAGGGCTTTGATGGCACTGTGGGATGGCACATCCTGGGGGTCCTCTGTGCCCACTCCATATAAGGTGGAGTGCCTGGGAACATCAACCAGAGCCCCACCCAGAGGACACGGGGTGGCACAGGTTTGGGTAAAAGCCCTTCTATTCCCATCCCACCTCCTGAATCTTCTCTAAGCTGCTTTCTGGCTGACGTTCCAGTGGAACCTGCCATTGCTGTCAGCACCCCCCGAGGCTGGCACCTCTTGGAACATGTCCAGACACACTCGTGCCTCTTTATTTACACTTTCCATTATCTGAGTCAACCAGAAATACTTTCCCTGCTGGGGCTTCCCTGAGCTTGGAGCCCTGTGATGGTCAGGGGCAGTCCTTAGACCTCAGGACCATTCAGCTGGATGGAGCTGCGGGACCTACAATGCCGTGCAGGAAGCAGAGTGAGGTGGGGACCCCCACAGCGCCCCTGGGTGCCCCTGCCAGCTCCAGTGCCCCTGTGCCTCGGTTCCTCTTGCTGCAGCTGGGCAGGAAGCATCAGCCCTGTTTACTGTGCCGCTTCAGTGCCCAGCTCGATGAATATTCGCCAAACGCTGCGGTGGGGAAGCTGGCACAGAGGTGGGGGCTGCACCACCGCCCAGCACGTTGGAGCAGCTGCAAACTCTCCCCAGCAGAAGAGGGGAGTAGGTTCAACTCTCCAGCCTGAGCTTTACCCTGTGCTTTGCCACCCTGCTGCAGACCTCCCTGCCCCAGACAGCTGCCAGGCAGGGACCTCCTGGCTCAGCCATAGGGTCTCCTCATAAAATCATTTTGGCTGAAAGAGACCTTTAGGATCATCAGCTCCAACCATTAACCCAGCCCTGCCAGGGCGACACTGACCCCTGTCCCTCAGCACCACAGCTCCATGGCTTGGAATCCCTTCCAGGAATGGAGACTCCACCCCTGCCCTTCCTGGGACAGCCCTGGACAACCCTGCAGGGGCTGGAAGAAATTGTTCCTCAGCTCCAACCTCAACCTCCCCTGGAGCAGCTTGAGGCCGCTTCCTCTTGTCCTGTCCCTTGTTCCTTGGGAGCAGAGCCCGACCCCCCCTGGCTCCAGCCTCCT
>JANIJG010020784.1:5619-21405 GCA_024611175.1 Megaceryle torquata
ACCAGTATAGCTGTATTTTTCATTGTTAACTGCAGTGATGTGCTTAACATTGCTAGAAGCCCATAAGCTCCCTCTTCTGAGAATGGTCTGTATTGGCTGCTGCCAAGTGTTTTCTTCAGGCCACAAATTCATGAAATCTCATGGCTGAATTTTTTATATTGAACATTGGGAAATACTTAAACTGCTTATCTTATGATGTCTGTATATTTCAGAAGATTGATGGTTAATCCAGGATCTAGCAGAGGCAGTCTCTTTTCTTCCATCTGGTAATATCCATTATCAAAGTAAACTTGAATTTAATTCCAAAATGACAACCAATGAGATCACCACCTTACATGGAACCCCTTATACTGTTGTTAGGTTTTTTCCAGGTGTATATGTGCAGGTAAGATAACTACAGTTTCTTGTGCAGCTTTGTTCATTACGTTTCCATTTTGAGAATGTCATTTTGAGCAGATTTGTTGGTTGTCAGAAACCTCCCAGAGCTTGTCAGAATTCTGTGATAATCACTGATCTATAAATGTGTCTTTGGGTCATATATGTTACTTATGGAGGTTTTGGCTATGGGTGTCTAGATTTTATCTTGGCAGTAGTGTACAGCAGGCAGTTAGATGGTGTCAATGGCCGTGGCTGAGCATAGTGTGATGAGTGGCATTGACTTCTGCTCCTGTGTCAGGGCAAGTATATGTGCAGGAAGAATTGTGCCTTTTTTCTAACCCTTTCCTTTGCTGTTGTGGAATGTTACTTTTCATCCCAAAGCATGATCTCATCTACTTTTCAGCTCAGAATCACATCTTTCACACTGCTTTCTGTTTCTGATTTGGGAGTGCAAGTCCAAATGTTTTGATGGCCACAAGTATTTGGGGATCAGTAGTTAAAACCTTTATCAAGCAGAGGAAGTATCCATATAAGTAATGAATATGGGTGTTCACTAACAGTCTCTTTCCAAGTGTATCCTCTGGCCTATGCTTATAGAAAGCATTGGAATGCATTGAGGTACCCCTGTTTCCCCTGTTGCTACAGCTACTTTTATGGAGGGGCGAGTTTCTTAGAGGTGAAGAAAATAAAAAGAGAAGGAGTGTATGCCACGTGCTCTGGGGTCCTCTTCCAATACAAAAGTCAAGACAGACCCAAATTAATACAGTGAAAAAACCTGTGGAGACTGCTGTAATTCTTGCTAAGTAATTTAAGAATAGTCCTTTGAGTTTCAGCTAAAAGTGTCGCCAATAATAAAGGTTTGCCACCTGAGGAGACCAGTGTGATGATGTCTGCTAACTACTAGCTGCTGTCTGAGCTATGATGTGTATGGGACTGTTCTTGCTTTCCACATTTGAAAGATGAGGAAGAATGGCATTGCTGATATTAATGTGTGCTAAAAGGTGTAGAAATTTGCCATAAAAAGGCACAAAACTATAGAGGATTTCTCCATACTTAAAAATATAACATACTTAAAAATATAACAAAATATAACTTAAAAATATATATCGACCCATAGTCGATCAACTCAAATCCTCTCTCAAACTGTACTCCTATGTTTAAATCATTTAATATCAACTCAAACATCATCATTTTAAATTCAGTATGAGCATTCTGAGGAAATGGAAACTTCCTTCCTCTCTATGAAACCATTCGTCTAATTCTTCTGTGTTTGTTCTTTTAGCATATTCAGAGGCTCTCTGATGTTTAAGATTAAATTAACAGGATTCCCCCTGCTGTTTCTATTGAATTCAGTTAATATAATGAGTTTATTGTCAAATTAAACAAAATAAAGCCTGCCATGTGGCAGAAATACCACTGAGATCCCTTAATTTCCACCTAATAACTAGTCTCTCTACTGTGGGGTTATAGCTTAAATGATGGAGAGTATGTGTCTGTCAAGCATGTTAAATGTTTTTCATAAAAACTTCATTTGGACACATAATCAGTTGTAAAAGCAATGTGACTGTGACACAGAAGCTAATATTTTTTTCTCTACTATAGTAAATTAATTTACATGTCACTTTATTACTTTACCTGTGTATCCTTAAAAATTCTCAAGGTGTTTCCGTGACTCAGATCATGTGTATTGTTTTACCTGTTGCTGAATCCAAATACTTCTGAAGGGTTATAGCTTAGGGTGCTGGCTCAGCAAAATGATTCACTCTGATGTTTAGGATAATACAAATGGGTTCTAGGAAGGCCTTGAGCCATACCTTCTGGCAGCACGAACCACTGCCATCCTTGCTCGTTCAGTATCTATATTTTTATGTTCTCTTCTATACCACTGCAGTTCTGTCATACCCTAAGGAAGTTTTGTCTTTAAATAAATAAATAAATTTGTTCTAGCATATGTTACTTCTGTGTCCATAACACTCGCTATTCATAACCTCTCTTACAGTTTTTATTTTCTGTGTACATGTCTGCTTTTGTGGCCAAGTGCAAAATCTAGCTAAGAATGAAATGTTTGTAGACCTTCCCATTAATTCAAGTGTCAAAGCTGTGAGGTCCTAGGATGATACCTATCGGTGACTGCAGGACTTGTACTGAGTGAGTGTCACTACAGAGCATTATACTTGGTTGTTCCTTCATTTAATTTTACACTCTTGCTCTTTTGGGGGGTTTTGCTGTTTTCTGTGATGTGCCTGTAAGAATGGCAAAGATTTTTAGCCTTGAGGCTTTTCCAGACCTGGAAAAATGCAAAATTTAATTTTACTGTTTTACTTAGTTCTGGTCTCAAAATGAGTTGTGCCTATTTGTGGGTTTGTAGGTTTGCTTACATTTTGAGAGGATTGTAGGGCTTGGATTTTGGTCCATCACAAATTGAAATCTCATTAAATTTAATGCCTGCTTTTGATGAATTTAAACTTTGGTTGGTAACTTAACTCTGAGATGTGGGGCCTTGAGACTTTAATAAATGCTTGCAAGGCATGAGTCTGTGTGGATCAAAACCCGAGAAGATTGCATGAGCTGCTATGAAATGAAACTGTGAAGTTACTGCTGATGCTCGCTCTTAGGTGAGAGTTTAGTTCATGTTTGGAAACTAATGTGTAGCTAATGTCATTACCATTCTTTCAGGCTTTATTTTTATAAAATTTAATAACCAAACAAAACACTGCACCAAAACACTACTACTAGAAAGTTACTTTTCTTTCCTCTGAAAGACCTCTCTAGGTTAATTATCTTTTACAGTTTTTTGTCAGTTGAGTATCACAAACTATTAAATGGTAACATTAGAAACTTGCTACTCCAGCTGCTAAACAATTTGAAATATTAAACGTGATACAGGAAGTTGCTTTTTCAGTTTTATAAGTGGTTTGAAATGTTCAATAGATTAAAATAAAAAAATAAAATCTTGAATCTCTTGCCCTCCCCAGAAATCCCATCTGCAGCTCAGCTTTGTAAAATGGTCTTTGCAATCGAGGCCTGTTTAGATTTTGCTCATGAAACCAAGTGTGAAATCTGTGGCCACAAGCCAATCCCTGTCCTGTAAGGCTGAGATTGCTGAAGCCTTTTCAGAAGCTGAAAGAAAATGAAGGAGGAGAGCAAGCCTGTATATTTAGAAAAGCAGATCTCTGCAAGAGTAATTCTTGTTTAAGCATGGATTATTTGCAGGTCACTTCCAACTGATTCAAAGCCTTCTGTGAGGGTCTTCTCTCCTCTTGACAGGTTCAGTGCTGCTGAGAAGTGTGTGCAGAATCAGGACACCAGGGCTTGCTTACGTTGCTGACTTGGTCAGTGATCTGCTAGGTGGTCAGGGGTGAATCATCTTGCCTCTATTTGTCTTAGTCCCCACATGTAATTGAGCTGGTATTTTGTAGTCAGATTATATGAAGACCACTTGTTGGGAGAAGTAGTTAAAAGTTGGCTTGTTATGGTGATTTGGAGTATAAGGCTAAAACCACAAGTTCCTGATAAATTGCAGCAACCCATGGAAGTTTATTATGTGGCATCCTCAAAGGAGCTTGAACTCCATTTGAAACACCGAATATTTTTTCTGTAAAGAAGTGTTGTAAATCCTTTGAGGCAGGCATTCATTCACCTTACGTTGGTACAGTGACTGGCTCAAGTGCAGCCTTAGCAAGTTAGCATTAAAAATCAAGTCAGTTTTTCCAGTGCAGATCTCCCAATAAAGAAAGGGTCCTGAGCCTGCTGGTAAACAAGACAGGTAATACGGAGAATTGGAGAATTCGACCCTAGCATAGTGCTGAGAGATTAAATTGCTTTTTCCTTTCTCAAAAGCTTTCTCACCAGACTAAATCTATGAGATAGCATTGCCAGTTCCTTGCTACTGCTGTGGAAATTGTCCAGTGTTGTTGCTTGAAAACAGCATACTCTGTTACACATGGTGTGATGATACAAGTGTTTACATAGGAAACCATGGTGCGGTCTCAGAACAGAAAGTAGTTTTGAATAGTGAATGTTTCACAAGAGATCTTGGAGCATGGATGCCTACCTGCTGACTTTCCAAAAAGACCTGTAGTTTTGTACATGCAGGCACTTCTATCTCTTGGTGAAGTTTTGACCATTGAAAGAAACCTTGGCCCCATGTGGTTGGTCAGTAGGGGTCAACAGGCCCATAGCTCTGTTTTCAGTTTGAGAGGAAATGTCAGGTCCTTTTCTTTCTCTCAGGATTTAAGGAGTTTTTGCCTTCTTTGCCTCTGGTCCTTGTTCATTCCTCTATATTTTTATTTCTCTCAGCCTTCTTCCTCAACCCTTGACAAGGATTGCTCTGTGTGATTCCTTTCAGTGTGGCATTAGGAAAGGAGCCAAAAATGTGGCTCTTACTTTGTAAGGCTTTGAAGGCAAGGGTGGGTGAACAATGCTACTATGGCTGTTGGTTTATCTTTTCTTTTTTTTTGTGAGCTTTGAATGTGTGTTTTTCTTCCTGCTTGGGGAAGGGGGGGTGTGGGGTGTGGGAGGAGTGGGGGGAAGTAGTAGGTGTAGCAGCATCAGCAGGTGAAATATTTATCTGAGGGAGAAAACAACCTTAGTAAATGCATTGACTGGAAAGGGATGTAAGCACAGGGTACTGCATGGACTCTTCTCTGCTGCATGCTTTTCTCTGATAAGAGGCTGTTAGCTCAAATGAGGATAGACAGATGAGAGCTTCTGAGCCAAACTGGGACTCCTGGCAAACATCAGATCAGGCTGAAAATACCACTTTGAGTTAGAGACAGTGATACAGTTGGAGGCATGACAACCCACACAGATCAGTTTGAGCAACTGTGCTGGGGGAAGTGTTGGTTTTATCTACTGTTAAATAAGACAACATGTCTAGCCCTAAAACAGGAGGAAGGATGGAGTTGATATGGGAGGGCATGAAGAAGAAGATCCTGCTCCAAGGTCACCTTTTACCACAGGGATGGGAGATTGAAGAGAACTTTCTTGCTGCTTTTGATGGCTAAAGGCTGCTGCAATCCTGGCTAGTCTCACAGGAATGATTCAGGAAGATCTGCTGCCATACCTGAGGCAGACACTCATTTATCTGAGACACCGTGCTCTGACTGCTAACAACCAGCTCAAATTGGCTTATTTTTTCGCATTTGTCACAGAGCCAGCCACATTGTCTCAGCTGTGCCTCTCTGAACATGGAACTACAGACCCAGAAAAAGATTTGGAGTCATTAGTCTTAGCTATTTCTCCCCATCTCACTTTTTTTTTTTCCTTCAGCTGTGTTTATAACCCTCCTTTCCTTTGTTACCTTGAAATGTGGAATTTTTCCAGTCTCTTCTCCTGCAGGTAGATGCTCTGTCCTGAGAGTATCTTCTTATAATACCCACTGATAAAAAGCTGAAATTACCCAACTCTTACATACTCTAAATCCCACTGGAATATCTGCCCTTCATAAAGTCTAATACCCTTAGAGCACCTGCTGGTTCTCTGTTAGAGTTAGATGAGGGGTTGAGGTAAAATGCATGATGAATCGCTACCTACTGAGGTGCTGAAGTTTAAGTCTCATGAGCTCCTAGCCCTTGCCTTCCCATGAAGGGTTTTCTGTCGGGGCCTCCACAAGGAAACTTTCTATCAGGACTGTCAATGAACCCCTGAATAGCTTCATCTCTGTGGGAATAACATCAAAAAGGACTGTCAATGAACCCTTGAATAGCTTGATCTGTGTGGGAATAACATCAATAAGGTCCAACACTGCTGCTGTGATCTGACACTTTCAAATATTGTCTCCTAGGTCTGGGATTGATATGTCTGCTAGCTTCTGCTTTGCACCAGAGGAGTGTTTTTGTTACTGGAAGGCTGTGTGTCCAGCACATGATGCTACCAGGTGGGACAGTTTGTAGGTGTTTGCACCTACATGATGGGTACAGGCATCTTCAAGTTAGGTGACTTTGCCCCAGGTCATCCAGCAGGTTAGTAACAGAGCCAGGAATACTACAGAAACCTTTCTGATCCCCAGACCAAATGCTTTTGTTTGTTATCTAAAGATTAGAAAATGCTGAGTACCCTTTTGAGCTCATTTTTGAGGAATCGGCAAGTAGCAGTCATATGTGTTAACAGGTAACAGAAACATTAATTATTTTATACTAAATAGCATGTAGTAATTCCTCCAGTGGTGCTACAGTTAGAAGTGTGTTGGTTTTTCATCTCCGTAGTAGTTTGTTAGGAAGGAGCTTACCTCCACTTGGTTTGCTGAATGCTTTCACCTGTGAATACGGTCACTTTGAGACCTGGAATGTCCACTGATGTCTTAAATGGCTTTTATTGATGCTGTTAGGCTTGTTTCAACCGTGGAAAAACTAACCATGTTGGTTGTCCGTAAGATCATTGTGGAGCAAACTGTGTCTGAATTTGTACTATCAATAGTCATTTCTCAAGGAAGAATTTTAAATGAAGAATCATTTTGTGTTCTGATTATACTTGCAGATCCCAGATAAATAGGGTCAACTGAGTTATTGCTTGGGTTGAAGATACTTCACAGGTTGTGCTTTCTCCTTTTCTCTTCTCTTGTTAAATTTGTGTATCTACACCCTCATCATGAGACAAGAGCCACTGCGTTGCTGTAGAAACCACTTTCAGGGGAAAAGTCAAATGAAGAAATAAACATAGGAAAAAAATGTGGATTGCTTTTGTTCATAACAGGCAAAAATACTTCCACTTTTCAACAAGACTCCCTCAGTTTCTGACGATGAAAGAGGTACAGATGTCTTTCCTTGGTTTGCATCTGTTTCTTCAAAATGGGAAACTCTTTGGAGTTTGACACTAGAAGTGAAAGTTCCAACTTGCCTTTGTGGCTGTTGTCAGAAATTTCTTTCCAAAAGGTCAGTTAGAAATGTTACCTGCTTTAAAGTGGTAACATTTCCTATGCGGTAATAGCTGGCAGAAGTGACAGAAATGTGATACTGGTTGTGTTTAGAGACAGCAGCTGTACAGCTGGACGAGTTGTTAAATGAAACAGCTAAACTAAACCTGTTGTAGAAGCAAATCTGTCCACCTGCTTAGGAGGACATGGAAAGGAGGAAATGGAAGATTTATGCTGCACATAGTTCTTAGTTACAGGTGCTGTGACTCAGACGTCACTCAGTCATACAGTCAAGCCTCAGTTTTGACATTGTGTTGAACAGCCTTTAGAAAGCTGTGTTACAGTGACAGTTGATAAGAGAAGTTCTTTGTGTGGAATGCACTTTAAATGTAGGTACCCAGAGCTTGAGATTCATTGGTAAAGTGAATCTAACTGTAGAGGAACAGTAGTAAAAGATTCTACTGTGTTTATTCTCAGAAAATTATTTCCATCACAGTTGTGCCTCAGCAGCATGAAGGTGCTTCAAATGCCACTCTTCTGTCCTTGAAAGCACCTAACACACTTTTACAGTTCCTAGTGGCTATTTCAGTTTCTTAGTTTTCAACTCTTGTAAGTAAACCTTTTATACTTTATATACATAACATCAGACCAAGCACAAATGAAATGTGCTATTGTTAAAAGTTACCTTTTTTTTTTAAGATGTACACACACATTCACTGTGCCTGTTAGGTAAAAAGCAATTGTGTTTTTTTGCCATGGATGTTCTAATTCAGTATGTAGAGGGATAGGCTCCCAGATGATGAAAATCATTGACAAAAGTCCTAAAATCATAACGTTTCAACCCAAATGACTTATGATCTGTGAAATACAGCTCAGTATTGTTGGATGCACTCAGCCAACAATTTTCTAGTAAAGTTTCTTTTAAGTAATGTGATTTTTTTTTTTAATTACTTTCTTTTTGTGTGGTTAATAAGTTAATGAAGTGATCCTTCTAGGACTTTACATATTTACAGATAAAAATGGGAGTATTCTACACAAAATTGGTAATGATTGCTTATATTTCAAGAGGGGAAAAAAGATGTTTTGATTTCTCCAGTGAAGTGACATTCTTAGAGAGATTGTATTTTAAACAGTCTTCTGTTCTAATTAAGGTGATCCTGAAAGCTGTTCGTTTTCTGAATGAGCATATATTAGGAAGGATCACGTTCTGGAGTTATTCCCACTCCTGAGTATATGCTTGGCAGTCTAGTTTGTGTTTGCTGTTCTTATACCTTATTGCTAGAACATCACACTGGTAGAAAATTGCTCATTTACTGGCTAGTGGTGATTACATTATTAGCCATCCAGAACACACAATGAATATGATATGGCTTGGAAGCAATTGTTAACAGAAATGTTGAAACACTTCAGCTGTTAACCTGAAGGTGAATGGTTCAAGCCCACCCAGGGATGGGTTCCCCTTTCCCTGCCCATGGTAGAGGGGTTGAAAGTAGATGATCTTCAGGGTCCCTTCCAACCTGAACACTCCAATGGCTTCATATTGTAATACCAAGGTAATAAAGGAATCTGTTGTAATACATGAGTAAATAAAAATTTATGAATGAAATTAAAATGACCTTCAAGATCCTCAAGTCTAACCATCTACTAAACATTATCATGACCATTAAACCATGTCATGAAGTGCCACATCTACACATTTTTTTAATACTCCCAGGGATGGTGATTCCACCACGTCCCTGGGCAGTCTGTTCCAATGCCTCACCACTCTCAAAGTAAAAAATTTTTTCCAAATATCCAACCTAAACCTTCTCTGGTGCAACTTAAGCCCATTTCCTCTTATCTGGGTGAACAGACCAACACCCACCTCACCACAACCTCTCTCTAGGCAGTTGTAGAGACCAATAAGGTCTCCCCTCACCCTCCTCTTCTCCAGACTAAATAACCTCCATATAAGACATTTTCTCCAGACCTCTCACCAGCTTCATTGCCCTTCTCTGAACTTGTCCCAGCACCTCAATGTCTTCTTTTTATCCTGTGGTGCCCAAAACTGAACTCTTCTGCCGGGCAGCTTTCCAGCCACTCCTCCCCAAGCCTGTAGCATTGCCTGGGGTTGTTGTGACTGAAGGGCAGGACCCAGCACTTGACCTTTTTAAATCTCATCTTATTGACTTCAGCCCATTGATCCAGCCTGTCCAGGTCTCTCTGCAAAGCCTTCTTACCCTTGAGCAGATTGACACTCCTGCTCAATTTGGTATCATGAGCGTACTTACTGAGGGTGCCCTCAAATGCCTTATCTAGATCACTGATAAAGATATGAAACAAGACTGGTCCCAAAACTGAGCCCTGGGGAACACTCCTAGGGACTGGCTGCCAACTGGATTTTGCTTCATTCACCACAACTCTCTGGGCTCGGCCATCCAGCCAGTTTCTAAGCCAATGAAGAGTACATCTGTCCAAGCCATGAGCTGCCAACTTCTCCAGAAGAAGGCCGTGTCCAGGGAGACGGTGTCCAAGGCCTTGCTGAAGTCCAGACAGACAATGTCCATGGCCTTTTCCTCATGTACTAGGTGGGTCACCTGGTCATAGAAGGAGATCAGGTTCATTAAACAGGACCTGCCTTTCCTCAGCCCATGTTGTCTGGGCCTGATCCTCTGGTTGTCTTCTATGCGCTGTGTAAGCGCACGCAGGATGGGCCACTCCATAATCTTCCATGGCACTGAGGTCAGGCTGACAGGCCTCTAGTTCCCTAGATCATCCTTCTGGCCCTTCTTGTGGATGGGCATCACATTGGTGAGCCTCCAGTCATCTGGGACCTCCTCTGTTAGCCAAGACTGTTGATAAATGATAGTGGCTTGAAAAGCTCCTGCATCAGCTTGCTCAGCACTGTTGGCTGGATTCCATCCATCCCCACAGACTTGTGAGTGTCCAGTAGGTGTAGCAGGTCATTAATTGTTTCCTTAGATTATGGGGAGTTTGTTCTGCTCTCCATCCCTGACTTCCAGCTCAGGGTGCTGAATAGTCTGAGGATAACTAGTCTGACTATTGAAGACTGAGGCAAAGGAGTCATTCAGTACCTCAGTCTTTTCCTTATCCTTGGTGGCAATGTTCCCTTCTGCATCCAGTAATGGGTGGCTCTCTTTTTGTCATTAATGTACTTGTAAAAACCATTTTTTTATTATCCTTCACAACAGTGGCCAGGTGGGGTTCTAGCTGGACTTAGTCCCTCTGGTGTTCTCTCTGCATGACCTAACTAAATCCCTATATTCTCTTTGGATTGCCTGCCCCTTCTTCCAAAGTTGATAAACTCTCTGCTTTTGCTGAAGTCCCAGAAAAAGCTCCTTGTTCAGCCAGGCCAGTCGTTTACCCCAACAGCTCATCTTATGGCACATGGGAACAACCTGCTCCTGTGCCTCTAAGACTTTCTTCTTAAAGAAGGTCCAGCCTTCCTGGATCCCTTTGCCCTTCAGGACTGCCTCCCAATCGACTTCTTCAACCAGAGTCCAGAACAGGCCAAAGTCTGCCCTCAGAATGTCCATGGTAGTGGTTCTGCTGATTCCCCTCCTTACTTCACCAAGAATTTAGAATTCTATCATTTTGTGGTCACTAAGCCTAGGATGGCCTCCGACCCCCACATCACCCACTAGTCCTCAGTTAGTAAACAGCAGGTCTAGTGCAGCACTTCCCTTGGTGGGCTCACTTACCAGCTGAGTCAGGAAGTTCTCTTCTACACACTCCAGGAATCTCCTGGACTGTTTCTTTGCTATGCTGTTTCCAGCAGATGTCTGGTAAGTTGAAGTCCTTCATGAGAACAAGGGCTGCTGATTTTGCTGCCAGCTGCTTGTATAATGCTGCTTCTGCCTCTTCATCCTGGTTGGGTGGTCTATAACAGACACCCAACAGGATATCTGCCTTATATGGGCTTCCCCTGTATCCTTACCCATAAACACTCAACCTTGCCATCACAGTCAGTGTATACAATCAAAGCACTCCTTAACATACAGAGCCACCCCACTGCCTCTCCTTCCCTGCTTGTCCCTTTTGAAGGGCTCATAGCCATCCGCTGCAGGACTCCAGTCATGAGTTATCCTGCCACATTTCTGTGATGGCACCTATGTCATAGCTGTCCTGCTGCACAATGGCTTCCAGCTTTCCCTGTTTGTTGCCCATGCTGTGTGCATTGATGTACATGATTGCCACAAATCTGTAATGGTTCTGTATATTGTAGGCTTCTGAATATAAATGACAGAAGCACCACCCTTGTGTTAACTGCCGTTCAATAGGACACAACACCTTTCTGAAATACTGTTTATAGTTGTGTATGTGCAGCCTGGAAGAGATGGGGTCGATTCACTGCTGCAGAACAAAACCAAAACAAAGGGGTCATACTGAAGTGGAGGCATGCTGGGGTGGAGAGCTTCTTCAGGCCAAACTCCTGATTGCCATGAAAGCTGTGACTCTAAGGTGGCCAGTAAAATACATTTTGTTCATATTATTTTGATCACTGTAGGTGTGGTGGCATCAGATAGCATCTTAGAATTGATCTTGATTATTTAAACTTCCTTGTGGGTTGTTTGCACTGACCAGGTAGCTAACACCCTAAAAGCTGAAGTAGTGTCAGCTGGGCTTGCTGTATTGCTCAACAGCATAGAAGGGTCCCTGCGATTCAGGTGCCTTTTGCTTGAATGGTGGAGTCCACTTTCTTCCACTCTTTTTCTTCTCTGTTGGTGTGTACAGGGTTCTCATCACTATGAACAATTACTCGCTTGGGTAGGAAATGGATGTAGTGAAAGTTACAATAGTGTAACAGTGACTATGCTGCAAAGACCTTTATGAAATTAGCTCTTGTGAAAATTAAGAACTATGAAAGAAAATATAAAGCTAATGTATCTGCTTCTAGTAGCACCTAGAGTGTTTTATGTACAAAGAACAAATAAAATCTGCTTCTATTTATAGTGTCACTTAAAGTCCTGTGTAAGTTTGATTTCAGGCTGAAAGAGTGTGCTTGGTGGAACAGTCTTCTCTGTTTTCTTAAATATGTTAAATATGGAGGGTGTAAATCTTGAAGCACTGTTAGCCTAGTCATCTGACACTGGAATAGACTGAAGGCTTTTTGACATCTGGTTGTAAATAGGATTATTTACCCTTTCCTGTCTCGGGGCAAATAAAGTTTATGACAATACATTGAGTATTTTTCTTCCCCTTCTCTTTCAGAAGATAGATTCTGACAAACAGCATGCAACTCTACAGTCCCAGTGTTCAGGATGTCAGCTGGAACAGTGGCAGAAGGGGAGCTTTAAATTCTTGACAGGGTTTGCTGCAAAGTCTTTTTAGAAGATAATTTAAATGTTATTTGCTCACATTCTGGGTTTGTGTGGCAAGCTTTTGGTAGTGGGGAGCCGACAGTAGAATGGCTTCTGTAAGAAGATGCCAGAAGCTTCCCCATATTCCATAAAGCCAATGCCAGCTGGCTTCAAGATGGACCCACCACAGGCCAAGTTCAAGCCCATCAGTGATGGTGGTAGCACCTCTGGGATAGCATATTATCTCAACTCATGAACCATTTGTTCTATTTTCTCTCCCCTGTCCAGCTGAGGAGGGGAGTGACAGAATGGCTCTGGTGGGTACTTGGCAGCCAGCCAAGGTCAAGCCACAGCAGCTTATCATTCAGAAGTTATGTGACTGAATTATGAGTTCTTTTGTTTATTGATTATGTGACAGAACTAGGAGTTTATTGATTATAGCCAAATGAAATATTAGGTTTCATTTAGCAGTATCATACAAAATATGAGTTTCAAAAGCATGCAGATATGTAGTTAGCCTTTCACTTGTAAAGGTGTTGTGGGCTTGGTTTGTCCTCTAACCAGGAAACTAAAGATCATTTTGCTGTGTAACGAACAATGCAGATACATCCCAATACTGCTGACAGCAATACTGTGCTCAGGCAGCACAGCTGGGGTTTCTCTCCAGTTTCTTCACGGGAGGTCAGTTTCATGCTTCTGTGTAGGTGTCAAAAGTCTACTTTGGAGAGAAACCTGCATTAAAAGCTTTCTTAACCTCAGCCAACCAAGTGTGTAAAGATATCTTAAACTTTTATAGTCATGCTTTTCCTCCTCTAAAATTGGATTTGGATCCAAAATTTGCAGTATTTGTGTAGAAACAGACCAGATCTTGGTAGCTCCACTATGCACAACATTGAAATTACTTCCAAGGTGAAACGTAACAGTTGTTAGACAGCCAATGATAACAGGGGGTTTGGATGCAGATTAGGAGTTCTTTACATTACTAATTTCTATAAATTACTAAAATATTTTTGTTGCTGTTGCACACAACAGCTGTGGAAATGCAAAACTTTCTGCAGACTTATGCTCTAGGATGTTGATTTCTGGCATATCTCTTTGGGGTGGTTATATATATATAACCACTGGTTATACATATAAATACATCAGCAAGAAAGGAGTGTATCACAGAACAGTTGCCACTGTAGAGGTTCATTTGTAACTCATTAGTCTGAATGTGTTGTTTACCATAACTTTTATCTTTAAAAGCTATATTGGTTTTGTGAACGCTCTTTAAGTCTATTGCACATATGGACTAATACAATGTATACTATCTACTGAAATCTGAATATTGTTCTTTTCATGATTTCAATCTTAATTTCCTAAATATACAAACTATAACCCAGTTTTTTTCCTTCTAAAAGCATAGACAAAATATTGTACTGCCATAATCATTTAAATATACTAAATCATGAAATAACTAAAATATAATTAAAAACATGTCTTGACATTCTGATAAAGGTTGTAACTCAAGAACCAACTATTCTCTTACCTTTACAGATCTTAGAAAGTACTGATACTTATGGTCCAGTAAATTCAAATGAGACATTTTCAAATGACCAGTGTTAGAAGTGTAACCAAAAAAAGATAATTCTCTGGGACTTGTCTTTAACCTAATCAGTATTTTATGACTCAAAACATTGAGTATAGTAAGCAAGCAAAGTGAATACTTCACTCCAAATGTGAAAATATGAGATTTTTCTCTGAATCTCCTGTTATCATTTAGATTTTTTTTTTTTTAATATGTTCTGTGATTTTTAAGTATGTGAAAGATTCTTTGAGGGGAACGTATAATATCCAGCAAAGTGCTTGTAAAATTTGCTCCAGATGCATCCTTCCTTATGGATTTTTATCTCTGATCATCTTCTCTGTGTGTTTTAACTTATGGGGAAACTAGTTTACCATAGCTGAAGTCTGATTGCCAGGGTTGGGGAATACTTCCATGTGAAAAATACTGAATTTCAGTCAATCTCAAAATATTTGGCTATCTGTAACTAGCTGGGCTCTTAGAAGCCCTTCAGCTTGTTCAGATCTAAGCTTCAGTGGTGTGTAAATACGTAGCTCTTCCTAAGCTAGCATCAAGATATCCTAGGAACATCTTACGTCCTCAGGCTGTCTTGCCAAGAGAGGTACGCTTGCCAGTCTGTGAGCATTCCTGTTGTTTAAGGTAATTTTAATGTCAACATATTTAGCGGAGGGTACAATTGGGACTGGGAAAGCCTGTTCCTTGAGGCTGAGGGCTAAGGGACCCTCTGTTTCCAAAGAAGTTTGTGTCAGTGGTTCCTGAAAGATACCTTTACGCGCACTTGTCGCGCAGGGTTTTAAAGCCTCTTTTGTCATTGTCTTTCAGAGCAAAAGGTGGATCTTGCCTGCAGTTTGGAGCAATTGTGCACTTCAAATCTGATCTGCCATTGCAGATGCTATTATGGAGGAACAGACAAGTCTCCTGACCACCTCTGTAGTTCAGGATTGATTTTTTTGAGCTACTGGCTGAACAGAGCAGTTCAAAATGTATTTGAGTTGAACCTTGATTTTAGGTGATTGCTCAGGATGTCTTTAAAAATAGTCTTCGGCCTTGATAAGAAAGGGTGAAGGAAATGGGAAGAATCTCTTACTTGGTTTCTGACAGTCAGAATGCTTTAGCAAATCCAAGTCCAATTTATGTCAATGGCTGACACTGAGGGGATCTCTGAAGTTTCTATAATATAAAAAGGATGCAAACTGCATGGATTTTATACAGATGGAAAAAAAGTGCATATAACCCCCGACTTGATAATAATTTACATCCATTAAAAAACAACAAAAAAACCCAAACAAAAAAGCCACCACAACAAACCACACCACTGTTCTCAGCCCATGTAAAATCAGAGCAGAATGAGGGACTACACCGCTAGAAGGGATATATAGGCTATAAGAAATTGGGAGGGATCAGTATTACAAGAAGAGCAGCAGTGGAAGGGAAGATACAGAGAATCGTAGTATCCACATGTGCTGATAGCCTGCAGAGCTGCTGAATATCATGGGCTTTTTTTTATTCTGGTGGGGTTTTGGTTTTTTGTTTGGTTGTGGGGTTTTTTTTGTTCTGTTTCGTGTTGTGTGTTTTTTTGGTTGGTTTGGGTTTTTTGTTTTTTTTTTTTTTTTTTTTGGGGGGGGGGGGGGGTGGGTTTTTTGGGGTTTTTTTTTTTTGGGTGTGTTTTTTGGTTTTTGTTTTTGGTGTGT
>JANIJG010020785.1:4492-21544 GCA_024611175.1 Megaceryle torquata
AGTGAGAAGAGGCTGTCCCTGTCCACTTGACACTCAGCCCTCAGATATTTATAAACATTTATCAAATCCCCTCTCAGTCTTCTCCAATTCACATAAAGTTTTTATTATTGAACAGGACACACTTTAAATTCCACTTAGACAAAAAAAAAAAAAAAAAAAAAAAAAAAGCTTATACTGCCCAAGATTATTATTTCTCCAACCACTGAAATCTCCCAGGGTTCAGTAAGACCTGGGATACTGAGCCTGCCCTATTCCTCTAATAAGAAAGGGCAGTTGAAAAAGTGTATCAGTACAGTCCACTATTCAAATGATGGTTATTTTTTAACTTTCTTTTTTCAAGATGCTTTGCAAATTATTAGGTATTGTCATCAAGGCATTACTGTTTCCTTGAAAAATACCTGGAAGGAATTAAGTATAGTCAGACACAAATGATGCTAAACACACCAAATTCTGTTAGTTTCAGCATCTCACCTTAAGCAAAACTTAAGCAACATGAGCTAAACTGGTCAGAAGTTCAAATTCCTGCACTGGACTCAATGTCTGAATAACCTTCACAGCAGCTGTTGATCAAACCTGGCTTCCTTCACATTTAGGAAATTAAAAAGGCTTCACTCAATCCTCTTGGAGCAGCTCTGACCACAATTATTTCCAGGCTTGTCACTTTCCAGCCACTGAAATTTGCTACCTAACCAAGAAACTCAACCTGCTGGAGCTACCAGGCAAGCTGCTTTGTCCTGGTTTCTTTTAGCAGTGCATTTACTTTGCTCACCAGCAAAAACGATGGGAAGATTTGTTCTCAAATCTCAACTGCATACTCCAGTCGTGACTTTGTAAACCCTGAGAAAAGAGCACGTACATTATATCCCTTGTACATACAATGCTTTAGACAACTATAATAATTGTCTTTAAAAAAAGTCATGTCTGGTTAAGTGCACAATAAGATACATTCCTTCTATTTATTTCAAACCTCATCTCTCAAGAAAATGGCAAGAGCTACTACAATCACCACTACAATATGAAGACCCGAAACAGGAGGCAACATGGCTTTCTAAAACACTAATACAAGATTAAGGATTATCACCACAAGGAAAAGCAGATTTATTACTCTTCTCCCCTTGACATTACTGTATAAGCAACACTTTTTCATCATAGGTTAAAAAAAAAAAATAATATTCCTCAGGCTCCACTAAGTTTTAAGTAGAAGACAACAGAGAATTGGCACAACTTTCAGATATAACAACCCACAATTAAAATTACTGCTAATTACATCACTTCTTATGTTTTTATAAACTATAGTGTGGCAATGTAGGCAGATGATGAGTGGAGAAAAAAAAAAAAAGGTGAGAAAGATAAACAATCATTCTACTAACAAATTACACAAGGTGTTTTCAGACGTGGCCCCTTAATCAAGGCAAAGATAAAATACTTCCAGCCTTAAAATAAATAAATAAATAAATAAAAAGCAGCCGGTTAAGTTTTGAAGCATCCTGCTCATTACAAAAGTCAAAAGAAATAAACCAAAGCAACAAACCTCTCCAGGATCTCACATACATCTGGCACCCACCTGCTTATGCAAAGATTGCAATGGTGGCTTTTAAAATGCATATTTTTCAAATAGCGACCAGCCCCGAATAGCAAACCTTACTTTTTATATGTTCCAACCCTAAATAATGTTTAAAAGCTGACCATTATTTTAGGCTTATCATCCCTGACAGAGTACCTCTCAGTTACTGAAGCCTTTCTGCCTTGACAGGGGAATTCCATTTTTAAGATTCATACAGAGAAAAATGTTTTGGTATAAATTGTGGCTGTTTTAAGTGAGGAAAATGTCCCACAGGTCACTAAGCTACCATCTTTCAGGGAAGTTCTCCATAATTAAGGTATCAATTATAATTTCACAGGCATATTTTATTTTATAAATAAACTCTGTTTCCACAATTTGAGCTGTGGGAAAGAATGCCTGCGTCAATGCACAAACCCTTGCAGCACAGCAAGTTTTGCACTGCATGCCAACTCCTAATGTTATAATATGGATTCTAGCAGGGGAAAAAATAGGAGGAAGATTACCCCCTCACCCCCCAAATTCCCACAAGCCCTCTGAACCTTTTTATTTCTGTCATGGCACCTCCCTGACATCTGCTCTTTGCTGCTCTAGAGCCAAATACAACAAATTTAAGTCAATCTGTTGCTAAACACACCAAAAGTAAAAACTGCAGCCTCCATTAAATGAAGTGAAAAGGCCATTTCAGTGGGAATGAGCAAAGCTGATTCTGTAGTCTTTTCCTGCTGAACACTGCCTTTGAGGCCTTTATCACAGAGTTTTATATTTGAGTTTGATAAAGACTGAAAGCAAATAGTTTCTAGGACTTCAACCGTGCCAAGCGAAGAGACTGGCAGAGTGACAAGGACACTCATTTCATTAATACACCACCTTGCTGCTTTTTATGACTTTTTACAGATTTGCTGGAAGTTGGCTAGACAACACACAAGGTGAGTGGCGGCTCATCTCCCCCTCCCTAAATATTCTATCATCCTAGGTACAGAACAAACCTGCGTACTGGCTTGGATTGAACTACTGCAGCAACACCTACTTAATGCACGAGCCCAGGCAACAACAACAAAAATAAATCAAAACTGGAAGGGCAGCTCACCAGAAGCAAGTAACAAAAACAACTACCCCACGTAATTTCTCTCCCAGTTGAGGAGAACCCCGATGTTACTCCCTAAAACAACTTCCTCAGTGTCCCCACTCACAAGTGTATCAGTGGATACTTCCAAGAGAACTAGATATAGTACTCAGTGGGTATTTCACCTAGATATAACCTACCACAGGGACAGAGAGCAAACAAACGTGTGAGATGCTATAACCATTTTGCCTGTAAACAAACCAGGGACAAACTTAATTCCTTCACAGCAACCATCAATACACAACTTTTGATGAGGTTTATTAAAAATCATGACAAAAAAAAAAAATAAAATCTTCCCAATGACAAAAAGATGTGGTGGTATATTCTTTCAGGAAAAAAGGTAACCTCAGCCTGTGTATATGTTCTTGCACTCTAAATTATCCCATTTCTAATAGAATTTTCCTACATTAACATTATCCCTACACTGCAGAGGTCACTGACTTATCAATTAAGAATTATACCCTTTCTCGAGTTTCCTTTCTCAGTTTGTCACCTTAACGTCACAGGATGTCCACTTACTCTTCTATCATGAACTAACACAACAAAAGCTCTTGAATTACTTTTCTCAACCCATTCATCATTCTGTGTGCTTGTGTTATAGATACATCATATTCATTGCCTTTCAAAGGCTAAACAATCCTAACTTTTTTTTTTTTCAATTTCTCTTTATACAAGCAAATTTCCATCCCTGTTGATCACTCTTTTAGCCTTTTCTCTCCATCTCCTCTTCTCTACACCTTCCTTTTTAGAGGAGGCATTCAGCACCACATCCACTGTGGTGTCATGCTATAGAACAGTAGGATATTGATTTTTACCACAGCACTTTATTCCCCATGCTATTCTCCATCACACTTTGTTGATTCTGATTGAAAGTACAAACACAGATAACAGAAGAGAGCTCTCAGAAAGAACAGTCTTGACACACAGCCCCCTACTTTGAATATGTGACACTACAAATACATGAAGACTTATCATTTCAGGCCAGACAGTCTCTGCTTTTCTGTCCTTCAGCGCAATTTCTTCCTCCTATCTCACCCATTACAGTCTGCAAATGTTTGTCACATGCCCATCAAGATATCACTGCTTTACAAGAGAACATAAACACAGACTAAGCAAAGGTAACTGCCCTAAACTGCAGGCATCTGTACTTTTCACCTTCCATGGTGGCCTTCAGCGAGGCACCAAGCACACTTTAGCACAAGAAGTAGTCTGTAATGTAATACAGCAGAGCTGCCCTTTGAAAAATTAATATTTTAATAGGAAACATAAGACACGTATATATGGAAGACAAGAACATTTTACATCCCACCTAGCCTACAAGAACTATGGAAAAAATATACTCTCCCTGAATTAACTTACTAAAATATCATAGAATATCTTAGATAGTATGTTGAGCCATACCCAGCCAGAACTGGACAAAAGTTTCCAAGAAAAAGGTGCATTTAAGATCGGAAATCGCAACTACCTATCATTATATCTCTCTGGAAGCTAAAAAGTCTAAGATTTTTTTTCTTCCCCCTCCACAATCACAAACAGCACTGTAAATTTTGTTTAATAATGCCATTTAGGGAAAAACATAATAGAATGATTGACCCAACTCTCTGTTCTCAAACTCTGCTAGAAGAACGAACTGTGAAAATAAAAAACATCTGAAAGCATTTGGGTGGTCTCAGTTTCAGTCCTGTAACACAGAACAGTCCCTTCTTTCTAAATCCAATACCAAATTGTTTTCCTCCTTCATTAAAGCCTCAAAATGTGTTGATGACAAAAGCAGTAAAACTTGCTGAACATCCATATTACTAATTTAGGACATGTTACTGGTAGACAGATAACTTCAAAGTGCTTGATTCGTCATACACAAAGCACGCTTAGATATACAACAGAACTCTCAAGGTTTTTACAGACTGATCCTTGTGAATCCCTAGCAAGATTTTGGGGGTTCATATATGTTTACCTTTAGAACAGTGCACATCGTTAAAGTGACTGACATTTAAATGTTATTGTCTTGCTTAAAAACACGTATCTTCCTTCTTTCTTGACCACCTGTTTTGTTTTGAGTGAGCTGAGCAAGACCAAGAACTGTCAGGAGCTCATGTCTTGGTGTATGCAGCAGTACTGCACTGAAACAGCAGCCCGACATAAATCTGAGATTACAGGCACAGAAAATTGGCAGGCTGTAGCCTCATCTAGGGAGGTTAACCAGTCAAGGATGGCCAAAATCCCCAACAAAATTAAGTTCTGTATTGTTATTATTTAAAACCAGTAACACGGAAGACTTAGGTGTGCTCAAAACCAAATAACTAGGTAACAGGAACATCCCTGTTTTCTATAGTTCTTTCCAAAGAACCACAAACATATATAAGTGAAGTGGCAAGGAAGCATGGGTACAACACAAGTCACATTGGTCTAAGGTACAGTTTGTCATCATGCATCATTTTCAGAACACTGACCCTACAAAAAGGTCCTTGAAGAGAAGAAAGAGTTCCTTGCAACTGTCCCTTAAAACAGATGAATAATGCACCAAAAAGTAAGACAACAGACCTTTAAGGGTTTTTTTTTGCTTTGCTTTCCGCTTTTGGGTCAGGTAACGCCATTAAATACTTGCTACAGACATTTCAACCTTCAGCTACTCATAACATAAGGCTTCATGCAGAGCGTGGAAGTGTTGATCTGACTGATCTGCCAGGCAAACTCAAACAAACAGCAAAACCTGGTGTTTTGATTACATTTTTGTTATTAATAAGAAGAAATATCAGATGAATATATATCACTCCACAAACTGTGATAACATTCCCTACTATTTTAATTATGTTACAAATACCCACAAAATCAGTTTGAATACTATTTACAGTAGGTTTAATTAGCTTATAAAGGACAAACCAATACCTGAAAATATAGCACTATAATTAAAGTCAAAGACACACTTAATTAGTAAATAACATAGGAAAAATAGAATGATTTCTACTCAATTGTTCTACGTGTTTTCATGAAAGGTGACAACCAATAGCAGTATGGAGCAAAAACGATACAAAGAAGACAGCATTCTCCAAATGTTATTTTAAGCTGACACTAAGAATATCTCTGTTCCACCAGCAAGAAAAAGAATGGAACTAGAAATTACTACGAGTTTTTATTTTGAAAATTAAACAAACAAACAAAAAAAGCAAAACCACACACACGCAAAGAAAACCACAAAAAAACCCACACCAAAAGACCAAACATTAAAGAGCTACACCATTTATATTATCTTCAGTCATTGCACTGTGAAGAAGTCAGCATTTCATTCAGCTTTGATAACACCATGAAAATACACTTCATGAGAAAGTGCTGAACAACTACTCAAGCATTGCTGTTCTTTTATTTGCCCATGTTAGTCTCGTAAAAACGGACATTCCTGTATTCAATTTTATTTAAAAAGATTTTTTTAAGTAAAAACATGTTCTGGATCTCTTAAGTGAATTATAATGATAACATGAAGCATTAAATGTAAGCAAATAAGAACAAAGTCTTGACTGCAGAGAAGGAGGAGCATCGGAACATCCTTTACTGCTGCTGAACCACTATAATCTTTTATGGGACACTGTGAAAACAATTAGTTTCACTGGAGTACACTCCCACTGGAGTTCACCCTCAACAACATTAAGGAACTTCAAACAAACAAACAAACAAATTAACCAAAAAAACCCACCCAAAAAGCAACAAACCAACCAAAAGCAGCAACTCTACCAGAGAGACAAAAACTAAGTAAGAAGGGAAATACATGGCGACTGAATCTTTTTCTTCCTCGATCACATTTATTCAGAACACTGAAAACAAAATTCTGAAACAGTCTGTGGTAATTTCTCAGCCCAGTTTTACAAAAGAAAAAGCATAAAAAACCTTAAGAAAAAGACACACTGAAAAATTATTAAAGGATGTAAAATTAAAATGCATCATCTACCTAAGGCTGGCTGCATCGACTCATGCAACCTGTGCTAAACAAGTAGCAGCTTACCACAATCAAAAGCGGGTAAGCTGCCTACACCTACCACTGAAAAGAATTCTAGCTTACCATATGTCATTTCTTTCTGTTCAGAGAGACACAGAATCAAAAATGAAAATACTCTGCAAGGATATTAACCATATTCTTTCAACGTAGCCACCTTATACATCCTGCTGCTGCTATGGCAAATAAAACATTTCATCCATCTTAATTCCTATTTCAAGGAAAACAAAAAACCAGAAAGTACCAGTATCTCAGGAAATTTATTTAGCAAAGGACAGAAAATCATATTAAATAAAAAACAGAAGCATGCATCATAGAAAGTGGTAAATAAACAAGAATTCTACTAAACCATGTTTACACTCAATGCAACAGCATCTCCTCTGAAGCCTACCATATGTGAACAGTACTTCAGCTCAGAAATTGCAGTATTTGAATAAATCTTGCTGAAATAACCGATAAAGTTCCCACATTCCTGATTTACCACGTACTTTTAAAACTATTTTCTGTAATTGCAACTGCAGTAATATTTTCAGCCAACTTCAGATCAAAGTTGTACCTTCACCATTTGATCGTTTCACTTTGACCTGACAACACGTACCAGATTAGGTGCAAATAAATACATGAAACCATCACCAGTTTCATACAGACATTCAAAACCTAGCCACTTCCATAAAAAACATATTACCCCTGCACACAAAAGTCCTCGAAACACCCCATGTCACAGTTAAAGAACGCTCCTTCCATCTAATGGAACATAAATATTGAACCTATGCATCAAAACCATGTATATATGACAATCCCTAAATAAATCTAAAGTTTCATGTGAAAAACTCAGAAACACCTCATCACATGCTGTCTCTAATCCTAGTTCTGATATTCTCACAAATTAAATGTAGGAAACTAATATTTTCTTCATGAATGCTTTGGAAAACATTATAAAATTTTATTTAGCTCACAATCTATTACTTTAATAGCCTGTCCAAAAGTTAAAAACATTTGACCTATACCATACTGCTAGTTTTCTTCTGATTCTCTAGTAAGTTACCAAGAATATTTTTAATTGAACAAGAATAACATTATATCAGATAATCCCCAAAACATATTTTAAAAATACACAACTGTAATAACCTTGGTCCTTCATTTTCCTTCCTGATCTTTGACAAACTTGAACTTTGAAATAATCTAAATCTTCTAACTACCAAGGTAGAAAAAAATATGCACTTGTGCCTGAAACAAGTTTTGCTTTACATAAAAATAACTTAAAAAAAAAAAATCAACAGATTAAACTAGTACTAAAAATAACTGGCTACTATAAGGTTAGACCAAAAAAAAAAAGGGAAAAAAGAAGCAGCTCAGTATTTTGGTTACTGAATGGCCCTAAGAAAAGAAAAAAGAAAACCAACAAAAAACTGCACACGGAAACTACTGTGATGCAAGGGAGCTATGGATTTACTTTATCCTCCTCTTCTCTTTTTTACTACAGAATAATATGAAAGGACATTTTTAATGACATTATTACAGGTGCCAATTTATCAATACAAGCAAATTCAAGACTATCATCTCAAAACTAAGCTAAACTATACAGCAGTTAAGGGCTAGACTGTTGACTGAGACTTTGACAAACAAAAAGCTTGAACAAAATGCAGTTCACGTGGAGAAAAAGAAAGGAACTGAGCACAAGGCAGTATGAAGAGCAAACGATTGCTAATAAAAGGTAAGACGTATCACATCAATTTTAACTCAGGCATAAAATTGGGCCTTTTAATAAAGCAGGACTTCTGAACAAAATAAATTTAAACAAGCCTATCTCTCACGTTGCTTCAAATCTGCCACAGTGCAGGCATGCCTGCAGGCTTTCTTCAGCTGCTTTCAAACACTTCCCTCATTTTTCCAAAGCCAACCACACATCAGATCATTCCACACTTGGGATATATTCTTGATTTTATTATTACCAATATAAAAAGTTCCAATAGATTCATAAGCCAGCAGGCCTCTGCACCACTTACGTACAAACACTGCACCCATTTACTGCAGTTTTGCAGCCACAGAACAAACGAAAACCCTTCGTCTCTCAGGTTCCTTTCAAAACCTAAAGGGCCCAAGTAGACCACACACAGAATTTGCACTTTTAAGGAAGCAACAGCAAAGTTTAAGAAACAATGCCCAGGTCTAAGATTGAAGAGCTGTGTGCGCAGCTCTGACCGACGCTGACAGGAGGATTTTGCGCCAGCCAAATGCTTCCAGGTCTCGGTGTCCCAAAACCAGAGGGCATCTACTGGTACCCCTTGTTATCTGCAACATTTTACGGCCACGTGTACTTAAAAAAAGTGTCAGTGAACTGCAGAAATAACTTTCGTGACTTGTTCAAACCAGTAGTATACAGCCTATCTGCACATCTTTATTATAATATCACATCCGATAAACTGCAGTCACACCCGCTCACTTTATCTGTTTGCGGGGGATCGACACCACCTAAAGCAGTAGTGCGGGGTGGCTGCGTTAGCTCTGCGCAAATACAGCGCCAGGCCCAGCGCCGCAGATGCCCTGCAGGCCGCGCCCGGCCCCCGGCGGTGGGAAGCGAGCGGGCCCCGCACACGGCCCGGCGGCCCGAGGCACGCTGCCAGCCGGCCCCAGTGCCGAGGAAGACCCCTCTCTCAGCCGGCCGGTGGCCCGGCTGCACTGCCGGGGCTCAGGGCCCGCTCTCCTGTGTGACTGGGCGACTCAAGGGCCTCGGAGCCCCAGCGGCAGGGCCCGACGGCGGACCCCTCGGGCTCACCGGGGGCCAAGCCGGAGAAGGAGCCCACCTCCGCAAGGCGCTGCCGCGGGGAGCCGCTGCCCCACCGCCTCCTGCTTCCCGACCGCCAGCGGGGCGGCCTCCCCTGCCCCGCGCCGCCGCCCGGCTCCGCCGCTCGGGGTAGGAGGGAAGGGAGCGGGTGTAGCCGGGCCCCGGCCGCCCCCACCGCGGGCCACGGCCCGCACCGCCACGGGGGGAAGGGAACTTACACAGGCGCCCCTCTGCGTGCCTGCGTCACGCCTCCGCGACGTCACCGCGACGGCGCAGTGTGGCGTCACAACCCACAGGATGGCCCTGTACTGTGGACTCCCCCCCCGCTCCCCGCCCGCCGCGCAGGCGCAGTGCCGCTGCCGGGGGAGTGGGGGGGCGGGTGTTGGCGGGAAAGCCGCGGGTGAGGGGCGCTGGGGTCGGGCAGTTGCTCTCGGCTCTCAGCCCTGCTGCCCCTGGCGTTACGTGGGTGACTCACCCACGGACCGCTGCGCTTGGAGTGAGGCCTTTCCTTCCCAACCAGCCGCGGCTGTGTGGACAGCTGGGCTCCCAGGCGGCCCCCAGAACAGACTGTCGTTGGGCTGCGGGTTGGGGGCGGTGGGATCGGGCGTTTCAGGGAGGCAAGCTGGGAAAAGGACTCTGGGAAGTACAGCAGTGGTTCGGAGAAATGGGTGTGAGGGACTTGAAAATACAGGGTCCGAGGGGAGCACAGCCAGCTGAATGGGAGCCAGCAGTGTGCCCCGATGGCCAAGAAGGCCAGTATTATCCTGACCTGTATCAAACATAGTGTGGCCAGCAAGACCAGGGCAGTGGTTGTCTCCCTGTAGTCAGCACTGGTGGGGCTGTGCCTCAAATGCTGTGTTCAGATTTGGGCTTCTCACTACAAAAAGGGCATTGAGGTGTTGGACCTTATTACTCTCTACAGCTACTTGAGGCGAGGGTTCGTCTCCTCCCAAGTAACAGGTGATAGAACAAGAGGAAATGGCATGGGGTGGTTCACAGAATCAATGTTCAGGTTTGGAAGGGACCTCAAAAGATTATTGAGTCCAACCCTCCTGCCAGAGAGGGATCACCTAGATCAGGTCACACAGGAATGCATCCAGGTGGGTTTTGAATGTCTCCAGAGCAGGAGACTCCAGCACACCCTCCCTGGGCAGCCTGTTCCAGTGTCTGTTACCCTCACCATGAGAAAATTTCTCCTTATGTTTCTGTGGAACCTCCGCTGTTCCAGCTTGCACCCATTTCCCATGTCTTATCATTGGACATCACAGAGAAGAGCCTGGCTCCATCCTCCTGACACTCACCCATTACATATTTATAAACATTAATGAGGTCACCCCTCAGTCTCCTCCAGGCTAAAGAGACCCAGCTCCCTCAGCCTTTCCTCAGCAGGGAGATGTTCCCCTCCCCTAATCATCTCTGTGGCTCTGGGATAGACAATTTTGAACAGTTCCTGTCCTTCCTGAACTGAGGGGCCCAGAACTGGACACAATATTCCAGATGTGGCCTCATCAGGGCAGAGTAGAGGGGGGAGAAGAACCTCTCTCAACCTACTAACCACACTCCTAATATACCCCAGGATGCCATTGGCCTTCCTGGCCACAAGGATTGAGATTGGATATCGCACAGCATGTACAGGACATCCAGGTGATCAGGCCCATTTCAGTGTGTGTTTATGAAAGGCAGGTCCTGCTTGACCAACCTAATATCCTGTGACAAGGTGACCTACTTAGGGGTTGAGGGAAAGGCTGCAAATGTTTACCTGGACTTTAGCAAAACCTTTGACACCATTTTACTATAGCATTCTCTTGGAAAAAGTGAGTGCTCATGGCTTGGATGGGTGTACCCTTCTCTTTGTAAAAACCTGTCTGGATGGCCAGGCCCACAGAGTGATCGTGAATGGGTTTAAACCCAGCCGGCTGCTGGTCACAAGTGGTGTTCCCCAGGGCTCAGTTCTCTTTAATATCTTTATCAATGATCTGGATGAGATGATTGAGGGCACCCTCAGTAAGCTTGCAGATGACACCAAGTTGGGTGGGAGTGTTGATCTGCTTGAGGGTAGAAAGGCTCTACAAAGGGATCTGGACAGGCTGGATCAACGGCCTGAGGCCAATTGTATGAGGTTCAACAAGGCCAAGTGCGGGGTCCTGCCCTTGGGTCACAACAACCCCATACAATGCTACAAGCTTGGGGTACAGGAAAGCTGCCTGGCAGAAAAGGACCTGGGAGTGTTGGTCAACAGATGGATAAATATGAGGCAGCAGCGTGCCTAAGGTGTGTGTCTGTCTCTTTTCCCAAGTAACAAGAGATAGGATAAGAGGAAATGGGCTCAAGTTGCATCAGGGGAGGTTTAGGTTGGATATTAGAAAAAATTTCTTCATTGAAAGGGTTGTCAAGCCCTGGACCAGGCTGCCCAGTAAAGTGGTTGAGTTGCCACCCCTGGAAGCATTTAAAAGATGTGTAGATGTGGTGCTTAAGGACATGGTTTAGTGGTGGACTTGGCAGTATTAACAGTTGGACTTGATCTTAAAGATCTTTTCCAACCTGAATGATTCTATGGTTCTTTGAAAGAGGAAAAATGAAAGGGTGACAGAAATAGGAAAATATGGGATATAAGGGAAGGCTGAAGGGAGAATTGCGTTGGCCAGGAGGATGTGACACAGTGCAGAAGAAAGAATACGTAGGTGAGAAAAGAAACTGGAAATACAACATCCAGGAAAAAAGAAAAAAAGCTTTTTTTTTTTCTTCTAACTATCTGGGGGGACTAAAAATGAGGGGGTTTGGATTCAATGATCTCCAGAGGTCCCTTTCAACCCCTGCCATTCTATGAGTCTATGATTCTATGATCGGTTCGTCAACAGAGATGATCTTCTTGGGGAAGAAAAGGACTTCTGCCTGCACGACTTTAAAGATAATCGGGCATTGGGGTCACCTCCTTTTGCAGTATCATCCTGTGGTGCAGGACTCTCTCCATCTTCACAACCTTCTCTCTGACACGTGGTCTGCCAGGACACCCTCATCCCCTGCAAGACCACACTCAGCCCACTTGCTCTCTTGTCCCGTAGCCCTTTGCTGGAGAAAGGATGACAGCGATGCCCCAGCTACTGCTGGAACAAAGAATCTGTGAAGCAGCATTGGCACAGCTCTTGGGAAGTGGGAGCAAGGGAAAGGGGGAAAATGGGCTTAGGCTAAGCATTTAATTCTGATGTCTTTTGCTATCGTGTGCTTAGAATAATGATGCTGCTGTGTTATAAAGTCCAAAAGTACCAAATATGGCAAAAAAAAAAAAAAAAACGTGGGAGAAGATAAAAGGACTATGGAACGCCTTCCAAATATCCTCATTTCTTTACCTGAGCCTGAAATTTGAACTGCGTAGGTTTGCACAGTGTGCTAACAATTAGAAATATGTTTAAAATATATGTGCAGTTTTCTGAAAATCTGTTTCTGCAGCTCACTGCAAAGCGACAGCTAAGGAAGCAGATATCCTCAGTCTTTGGCCCTGCAAACTGTTTTTCCAGTGGAGCCCAACAATAAAAAGAATTGAAGAGTTTAGGCTCTTTTCTAGCGCAGATATCATGAAAATCTATGTGAATTATTTTGAACATAAACGCAGCGTTATGAATACAGTCACTTCATCTTGGCAAATGAAATGCGAGGGGATAAAACAGGCAGGCTGGCTCAAAGTACTTTGGACTCCACTTGGAGGCTCTGTATCTGAAGTAACAGTTCCTGTGCTCAGAATACTTCACTTAAAAGCCATTTGAAATTTCAGCAGGAACCGAAATTTAAAAATAAACACACTTATTCTTCACCTTTTTGTGCCTACTAAAGCTGAAGTGTTTTGCAGTTACAGAACCTATAAAATACAATTTATTTGAAGGTGAATCCTCCAAATGAACTTAAATAATTACGATTCCTCTTGAAGTCATACAAGTCTTAACTGTGGCTTAAGCAAAACCATTACTATGTTCAGTATGTGTACTGTGTCTTGGAAACACAAATGAGGCATAATTAGCATAAGATCTTGCTTGATATATTGCATGCCACTTAGAGAGACACTGAATATTAATTCTGATGTGCAAATGTGTTTGGGCCTTTACTAGCTGTTAGTTTTCATTTCAAAATATATAATAAAATACTACGATGGATTTATCTGTTGCTGGTGAAAAAGAGAAGAGATCTGATGATGATACAACCTTCCATTATTGGCTGTTTTCTGTATTCACAGAAAAGATCAGTTATTTCTAATAGTATATTAATTTTCCTCCAACCTCGTGCACAATAAACTGCAGAAACTTTGTAGCAGTGGTAATTAATGTCAATCTGGAATATCAAGTTTTAATACTGGGAAAAATGATTCTTTGTAACTTGTGGAAGAGAATGTTTTGTGTGGAGCAGCACCTCAACATCCTAGGTTATGATATTTAGGAGTACTGTTTCTTGAAATGTATCGGTGATCTCAATTCTATTTTACAGGGGTTTGTGAATGAGGTTTTCTTAAAAGCAAAGGGATAGAATGAGTTCATACTTAGAAAAGAAAGTAAACAGAACTTAGTCACAAATGAACAATCAATACAATACAATAAAACGAAAGCCATGATACCTGATGAAGATCTTACTTTCTCTTTTTACAACCTTTAATGGAGAAAGAGATACTGTTTTAACGATTGCATTCGTAATGATTTAGAATAAATATTATATGGAGAACATTCTTTCTCCATCAAGAACATTCTTTCTCCATCATTTAAGAGTGGCAGTGGACTATGACGTAGACTGAGCTGAAGAGTTAACCTTCCTGCCCGGATTGTTTTGTGATGTACACAATTCACGTGCTCTAGTTAGAATGAGCATTAGTAGTTTAGCATAACAGATGGCTAATAAAAAAAAAAAATTCATAGTATTAAAGCACACGTTACTTTTTCATATTTAGTGAGGTAGTGTATTTTGAGAGTTAAATCGATAGAGATGTTTACACAGTAATGCTTTTGCCATCCATCAGTGCAAGCGGCAATGCCAATACGGCAATTGCCATACATCCCTGTAACAGGGATGAACCCCTGTCTTCTGCAGTGCTTTGAACTGAAGCCTTTATGGGGAGAGAGCAGCTTGAACAGACAACTGTAATACTTCCTCACATAATCCGTGAAGTTTTCGAACATTATTCGTTAGTATGCCCTTTAATCTTGCACTTTAGTGTACACAGAGGCATTTTATATCACACATAGAGAAAATCCACCCAGATGCAGTAGGGTGTTAGTGCACAGTGCTAGTTTGGTTGAGACCAGGTAGAGAATGGTTTAGGTTGGTTTTGGTTTAGACAGTTAAGTTTGGAGTACAAGAGCAGCTTGTGAGAATACTGGGGTTTTTTAAAGATGATTAAGGTATTTAAATTCAGTACAGTAGAGCACAGATTCGAGGAGTGAGGTGAAGTTGGACAACACCAAACACATGCTTTGAAAAACCTCAAGGTACCAGATCTCTCCTGCTTCCCACAGGCCTCCTGCTGGCTATTTGTACCTGTTAAATATATAAGAAGGTTAGGTTTTAATGTCTGCACCTTGGCTTCTCTAGCTTTGAAACAGCAGTGATAATTCAGTCTTAAATATTGTGAAGATCCATTAATAAATATGAGGAAAACTCTTTGAAGTTGAAAAATATAATGAGATTTAAGTATATTCCTTTTTGTCATCATTAACCTGTCAAACCTTTAAATGCTGAAACACTGCTCTTGGAAGAAAAGAGCAGAAATGCCAATTAAGATAATAAAGAAGCCAAGATCCAGATCAGCTAAGCAGAACAAGCAAGTAAAATAGATAAGGAAAAAAAAAATCCAAGAAACTGAGCAGATCTAAAAAGATACAGCTCAGAAAAAAAAAAAAAAAAAGGGAAGAAAATCTGAAACAAGTGCTGCCAGCAGTTAGAATGGCAGTTAGTACGTTACTAAGAAACACCTTTGCATTAAATTCAGAGTGAATGGGTGTTAAGACAATGTGTGAGATAAGTCTGGGCAGCAATTTATCTCCTAAAGTCTCAAATGGGTCAATGTTGCCCTGTAAATTGCATTTTCTTTTCCTCTGACTGTAAGAGGAGCCTATGGCAACTCCCTCACCTAGATGAATCCCAGCTCTTCAAGTACTTCCACTGTTAAGGGATGGCCGAAAGGAGGTTTTCAGATAACAATTTTGATCTTAAAACTCTTAAAACTGACTGCACAAGAAGAATGAGACTGGGCAGAGGTCCATAAGTGAAGTAAACGATGAACTTCAATCTGCTGAAGTGGGAGAAGATAGACTTGTAGAAGTAGGTAGAAGGAGGAAGGCTCAAATTTAGGGATAACAAGCAGAAGAGTTTTGCACACAAGAACACATCCCATTTTAAATCCTGGAATGGATCCAAGATGCTTAACTTTCATATTTTACCTAACAATAACATGTATTTGCAAACCAAAAAATGTCACCATGTGGAACTTCAGGACATGGTTTATTGGTGCTGATAATATTTAGTAAACGATTGGACTTGATGATCTTGAAGGTCATTTCCAACCTTAATGATCCTATGATTTTATCATTTTATAGAAGTCAAAAACATACAATTTCATTTACACAAAATATGAGAATCCATCACTACCAGTGGTCAGCCCAGTAGCCAAAACAACAGTGGTCTGTGTGGTGAATCACCCACCAAGCCGTAAAGAGACAGCAAATACACAGTAATTCATCACGTAGTGAACCTTTTGTTCTGTTTTCTTTTGGTTTTTTTTCCTTTTTAAATGGTGCACATAGATAACTAAGAACTGTATCATCATGCAGAAGTGCGTGGAAGCCAAATAATGCTGGTTGGCATTCCCTAACTTCTCAGGATGTGACTTCTCAACCTCTTAAAATTCTTTCAGCATAGCTTTTGTGTTGTGATATGTAGAAGGCCAGGATTTATATCCATTATTATTGCTTCATAGAAGAGAGTAGGAACATATTTTAAGTATTTATTATCCTCCTTTTGAGGTGACACTTTCAAAAGCTTCTAAGAAATCATAGAGTAAGAAAAATCTCACTTTGAACTGATTTTGTACTAGCTTAGGATGACTGATTTTTCAAAGACAGCAATAGATTCCAACAACATGAAAGGCCTGACTGGTGATGCCAAATAAAAATTATTTTTTAAAAAAGCCAAAAAAACAACAAAAAACAAGCTGCTTGTTCTAAAGTTTTCATTTTATGCTTAGCAAGTTGATCTCTGTCCTTCAAGGTAGTAAAATACTGTGACAAGCCAAGAACACATAGTTCTTGTCTCTTTTTTTGTTTTGTTTTGTTTTTCTTAACAAGAAGCCAAGGAAACCTGCATGACTGAGAGGAAGCCTGCAGGCCTGCAAGCAGGAAGAAGCAAACTCAATTCTCTCACCATCACAAAATATTTTTACTAATGCTGTGGACTAAAAAACCTTTACAAAGAACTATAGCAATGGGAAGAAAAAAAAAAAAAGGAAAAAGGCAGATTTTTTTTTTAATGGAAAGATAAGAGATATAAGTACATGAATAAAAATAGTTTTACAAATAGGGGGATAGGAAAAATGAAATTATAGAAATAATTATAAAAATTAT
>JANIJG010020788.1:0-53892 GCA_024611175.1 Megaceryle torquata
CCTGGATGTGAAAAGAAAAGAAAAAAACCAAAAAAACAAAACAAAACCACACAAACAAAACCAGCCCATTGGGATTTTTTAAAATCAGTTTACTAAAAAAAAAAAAAAGTACAATGGCAAATAGAAGAGGCAGAGATCTGAAACTAGTAATCTACAAAGACAACTGTCAAAATTAGACTAATTTTTTTAAATAATATTTTGCAGCAAACTCCACAGCATTTAATTTTCTGTGGAAACTTTCAGAGAGCCTAAAGGCATTATTTTACCAGCTGTATCAGCTAAATGTCCTCTGAGTGAATAGATTCCCACAGCAGAGGCACCTGCAGGATGTGTAACAATACACTTCTATTTCATGTATTTGTTCAAGGCAACCATGCAGTTCCACTGGTTCATCATTTACATTCACAATGAACAGCTGGCATCATCTAAATGAAACATTAAACTTGCTTGTGCTGTCATTAAATAAATAAAAAAGCCACCAAACCCGAGAACATTAAAAACAACAAAAGAAGGAAAAGAACGTCTTCAAAAGTTCTTCCAGATTCTGAAATGTTTAATTGCACTTTCAACTGCCAACCAATCAAAATATGCTGCTTTTCCTGTATAATAAGAACTAAGGAAACAAAAAATAAACCTTTGCAATCCCCCAGAATACTGATAGATCAGCTTGCCAAATCAGGGAGCTTGGAGAAGGAAATATAATTATGGCAAGTATCTGCTTCATTAACAGACCATGATCCAACAGAAAAGTTAACCATATGTTGCACTTTACTAAGGGAATGCAGAGAACAAAACAGAAAGCCTTTCAGTTAAGCCTTCTAGCAGCACATAACATCCACTAAGTTCTGCAGGGTAAAATTCTACCTTTGCTTATGTTAGCAGAAA
Organism: Megaceryle torquata; assembly: GCA_024611175.1. Classification (NCBI taxonomy): domain Eukaryota; kingdom Metazoa; phylum Chordata; class Aves; order Coraciiformes; family Cerylidae; genus Megaceryle; species Megaceryle torquata. The sequence continues at coordinate 886 of JANIJG010020788.1, forward strand.
CATTTCCACTGATTTTTAGGTGTTGTCCTGGACTCGTCATGACCCCAGTCACAGTATCCTGTCTAAACTCACCCAGTTACAATGGTTCAGACTCTATGGATCCTTGTTTTTTAAAGTTCTGTTAACCTTCACATTGCTACGATAACATTCATCATCATTGCCAGCAAATTTCCTGGGTGCAGAAATTCTGTTTATTCACAAAATAAAATGGCTTTGTGATTCAACTGCCTCTAGTTCCTCTAAAGTTGAGTACATTCTTTTCCAAGCCTCATGTTCACTGTGTTTTACCTCATCAGGTTGCAATGAGGCCACTGCTCTACCAGGCAAGTGGAATCATGTGCTAATTCTCCTTGGTGAATCCATGCTGACCTCTCCCAATAACTTTCTCTTCTTCCACATGTTTTGAGGTAACATCCAAAATTATTTATTCCATCACCTTTCCAGGGATGGAGGTGAGACTAACTGGTCTGTACTATCCTTGGACATCCTTCTTGTCCTTTTTGAAGACTGAAGTGACATTGGCCTTCCTCCAGTCCTTAGGCACCTCTCCTGCTCTACATGACCTTTCAAAGATGATAGAGAGTGGCACAGCAATAACATCTGCCAGCTCTCTCAGTACTCATGGGTGGATCCCATCAGGGCCCATGGATTTATGGATGTTCAGTTTGGCTAAGTGGTCTCTAACCTGGTCCTCCTCTACCAAGAAAAGTCGTCTTCTCTCCAGACCCTTCATCTTACCTCCAGGGTCCAGGATTCATGAAAGCTGTTTTTAGCAGTGAAGACCAAAGTAAAGGCAGCATTCAGTAACTCCACCTTCTCCATGTCTTCCGCCACCAGGACACCCCCTTCGTTCGTAAGCAGGCCCACATTTTCCCTAGTCTTCCTTTTTCTATTGGTATATCAAAAAACCACTTTATTTGATGTCTCCTCCACTTGATTTCTTACTCATAGGGATGCATCAATCTTGAGCTTGGAAGAAGTAGTGTTTAAGTACTGACCAGCTCTCATAGACACCCCTACCTTCTAGAGCTCTAACCCATGGTGTTCCACCAAGCAGATCTTTGAAGAGGTTAAACTTAGCTCTTCTGAAGTCCAGGGTTATGATCCTAGCTATTTCTTTACTTCTTCCACACAGGATACTAAACTCCACCATCTTGTGATCATTACAGTCAAGGTTGTCCCCTACCTTCACATCCCCAACAAGTCCTTTTTAGTTTGTTAATACAGCAGTGCACCTTTCCTCCTCATAGGTTCTTCTACCACTTGTATCAGAAAATTATCCTCAGTGCTCTGCAGGAATCTCTTGGACTGAGTGTGTCTAGCTGTGTTACCTTCCCAGCAATTATCAGGGTGACTGAAGTCCCCCATGAGGACCAGGGCCTGTGATCCCTTTCAACTGTCTGTAAAAGGCCTCATCGACCCCCCATCCTGACTGGCTGGCCTGTAGTAAACACCCACAACAATGTCACCTATATTAGCCTGTCCATGATGCCTGTTGAGAGCTTAAGAATAAGAATTAACTTATCCATAAGCTCTCAACAGGTTTTTCAGCCACTCCTAGGCAGAGCTTGGCGCATTCCAGGTGCTCTTTATGTGGAAAGAGCACTCCACCACCCCACCTTGCTGGCCTGTCTTTCCTGAACACTATGTGGTGGTTCATGAGAGCATTCTAGTTATACAAGCCACCATGTCTCAGTAACTGCAATGAGATCATGACCCCGAGACCACACACAGATCCCTAGTTCTTCCTGTTTGTTCCCTGTACTGTGCACATTAGCATACAGGCATTTTAGAGAGATGGTCAAGCATGCAGCTTTGCCTGGAGGAGAGTGGGAGGATATATCATAGTCATACACAGTCCCAGGATGGTTTGCCTTCTGGTCCTTGTTTTTGGAGGTAGCTAAGGAACATTTATGGCAAGTCTGGCCAACCTGGTTTATTCCCCAGGTGGATGCATTGACACGAGCATTTCCACTGTGAACACCATCCCCCAAATCCTTCAGTTCAAAGCTTGTTTCGCTAAGGTGGCCAGGCTACTACCAAAAATTCTCTTAACTTTTCCAGACAGGTGTACTCCATCTCTCCCTAACAGATTATACTCATTGAAGAATGTCCCATTGTCATAAAAACCAAAGCCCTCTCAACAGCACCAGCCACATAGTCAGAAGTTGATGTACATCATATGTCTATGTCTGGCTAGTCCCTTTCCTCCAACTAGTAAGACTGAGGAAGAGAACTTGTACAACACTTTTTTTTTTTTTTTTCCTAACCTGTACCCCTAGGGCCTTACAATCATCCTTGATTCTGCTCAGCTTCTTGTTTGCTCTGTCATTCATGCCCACATGAAAGAGTAACATGGGACAGTAGTGTGCTTTTGATCAGTTGTGGTACCCTTTTAGTAATGTCTCTGATCTTAGCTCCCAGGAGGCAGCAGACCTCTTGTGACTCTCTGTTGGGTCAGCAGATGGTGCCTCAATGCCCTTTAACAGAGTCACCCATTATGAGTACTCATCCTTTCTTTTTGCGGTGTTTGCTGTGTGCTGCTTTTACAGTCACTTCCTGCAGCCCTTGTTAATGGGTGTCTGTGGTGGTTAAAATCTCGTATCTGGTTGTGCTTGTAATTGTGGAAGTTGGAGACTGGAGTCTTGCTTTTGTGGGTCCCCAGTACCTCATCTGCAGTGGTGTCATGTACAGGAATGTGCTTGCAAAGCCACCTATCTATCTCCACCTCAGCTTTACTGATATTGTGCAGCCTTTCAACAGTTTTTTGTAACTGACTCCTGATGTAACAGGTCATCAGCTTGTGCACACCTTATTCAGGAACTGATCTTTTCAGTAGGCGTAGGGTTTGGGCAACATCTACAGCAACTGCCTGGACTGAGGTCTCCCTTTGGTACCAGTTCTGCCTGGGTGGATCCATCAGGCATCACCAGGCCTTTCTTGGAAGAAGCAGTGGGTGTAGTGCTGAGGCAAGTACCCACCATTTTAGTAGACCACCTACCCCAATCTGGTGGGCCTACAAGGAGGTTTTGGTGCCCTCCCTGCAGCTGACGAGCTGCTGTGATGCTTCCCTAGTGCCACGGAGCCTCAGCACCTCAACCGCAACACTCTCCAGGGTAGCGCTGGATGGCAGAGGGGTGGCTGCGGGTTGTGCTACTCTGCCCGGGCCACCCACAGCCTGCTGGTCCTCAGCACAAGCGAGCCATTCTCTCGGCTTCCAAAAGCCCCAAAAGAGACAAAAAGAACCTTTTGCAGACACTGTTTTATCACGATTACTTGTCTCCAGTGCAGACTTACTCCACCGGAGTTGTTCCATTGGTGAGTGTGCACCCTCACGTGCGAGCTGCTGTGCCCCACATGCCCACTCTGCTCGCCCGGGGGATGTCACTTGCTGCTTGTTTGCTCAGTGCTCTCAAAGGGCTTTTGTTATGTTGCAGGGGTGGTCATGGCGAGCAACAGTGGCACAGTTATGGCTCATTCAGATATGCCGCAGGAGATGCCACTCTGCCTGGGCCACCTCAACAGCCACTCACCGGTTACTGGCACCCTGCACAGCTGAGCCACAGTCCCAGTTTCCAGAAGCCCCCAGCCCAGCCCCTTGCCAGCTTTTTTTGGCACGATTCCCTTCCCCATCGCGGACTGACCTGCACTGGAGCTGGTCTCCTTGGCGAGTTGAGAATTCCACATTGCACTTGCGTTTCTCTCTCCCACTTCCCTCAGAGGTTATAGCCAGCTGGTCCCGCTACCTGCCTGCCAAAAGGAGTTCTCAACCAGTGAGCTCCCGATCAACCTCTTTTCAATGATCAACATCCTCCACAATGCTCAGCTACCAACCCTCCAGAGCAAAGTCCTATGGGCAGGTCTTTGGAGAGAGGGCCCCTTGGCTTAATCAACTTTTTTTGTTAAGCCTAAGCTTACTACCCTGAATGTTCAGTGTGAAATGGAGGTAAAGACATGGCTGGGAAGTCTGCCTTCACCATCAGAGAGACTTTGTAGGTCTGAGGCAGGTATGTTATGAAATTCTGTAATAACACATATATATGACAAATTAATAATTTAGAGACTTATAGACAAATGGTATGTCAGAAGTCCCACTAGTTCCAGTGTCATTACTTCCAGGCTCATTTTACAATAAGAAAATTTGCAACAAAAGGGATCTCAATCAGCAGTTCTGACTTACCTCAAGTCTTTTCCCTTTCCGTGGGGCATCTGCTGCCTGACGTTTCACCTTTAAACCTTCTGGACTGATTTTGGTGTTGTAGAATAGTTATTAACTGGACAGCATCAGAGGCTTCTTCAGGAGGTCTTCAAGGACAACTCTTCATTTCTATAGTAAATTAGGTCTCCTGTATGTAAGATACTCCTTTGTATACTATGTACTCTTCTGAGTTTTCAGAAAATAAGAATGGCCAAATTTTGAACAAAAGAATATGCAACTTGGGTAACTTTCACAAGAAAAGTAGGTTCTAACAGGGGCCATTTTAGCTGTAATTTGCAGTGCAAACATTAGTTTGTCTATCATGCCTGCACACAATTTTGCTGCTCTGTTTTGAAAGAGCTACCATAACAGGATACATTAGTTTTCCACTCCACTAAATTCCTTCTTTGCCTTTGTAGCTATACAAAGAACAAAACTTTTCTCCAAGACATTGTGATGGAGGAAAGCCACAGGAATTACAAAGCATTGTACAGGCGTAACTGATTACACAACCAATACAGCTTTAATACAGTGGTGATATTATCATTATCTTTGATGGTGAGGGACAGTGTAACAGCAATAGATTTAAAAGAGTTGCCTGAAGTTATGTATTCATTTTGAGAAATAAGGAGGAGAAAAATGACCTTTGAACCCATGAATCCCACAACTGCTTTACAAATTCATCTTTCACACAACTGTGATGTTATTTCATGTGATTTAGATATTGATCTTCAAAGAAATGGACTCAAGCTTTTTAATGCTGGAGTAGATCATGAGCAATGGGGAACTTATCCAGTGGATTTACTACTTTGATGTTGCTATTGTTCAGACTGACTCTCTATGAATTTTGTCTTTGCTCAGCATTACAGATCACACCTATTTCAAAAACCCAGCACAATAAATGACCTCTCTCAGAACAATTTCTTAGGCATTCATTCAGACATTTAATATTCTCACTGTATGATTAGTAACCCAAATCATGGAATGACTTAACTGGATGACTGTGCAAGAGAAAGAATCATTAAATAGGAGGCCTGACAAAATGGATAATCACATCCATAGTTAACATAGGACACAATCAAACTACATCTTGTCGAGGTGTTTCCAGTGCTTTTTTCTTACCTTTTTGCTATAACACTAAATGCAGAAGTGAATCAATCAATGAATTTACTATTTTATTCAAAAGAATATTTGTGAACATTTCTTGCTGTATTCCCCTTCCTTTGCTCATTATTATCTGACACCTCCTCACCGGGACATTTTTAGTGATCTGAGCTTGTCCTGAATCTAGAACTTTGAGCTAAACACTGTTTTGCTCTCTAGTACCGACACCTTGAACCTCATATTTACTCCTCTGACCTAAAGCACATCAAAAACAATGAGAGAGGGGGATGAGGGAAATAAGACTGAGTCTAGCATTTAAGAATAACTTCTGAAAGGCAAGCATAGTGATGTAGAATCATAGAATCACAGAATGGTTTGGTTTGGAAAGGACCTTTAAAAGTAATCTTGCTCCAACCCTCCTGCAGTGAGCAGGGACACCTTCAACAAGATCAGGTTACTCAGAACCCCATCCAACTTGACCTGAAATGTTTCCAGGGATGGGGCATCTGACATGTCTCTGGGCAACTTGCGCCAGTGTCTCACCACTCTCATTGTAAAAAAATGTCTTTCTTATACCTAGTCTGAATCTACTTTCTTTTAGTTTAAAACTCTTACCCCTTGTCCTGTTGTGACAGGCCCTGCTAAAAAGACTGTCCCTATCTTCTTACCAGACCTCTTCATGTACTGGAAGCCCACAATAAGATCTATCTAGAGTCTCTTCTCCAGGCTGAACAATCTCTTCCTTCATAGAGAAAGGGTGTTTTTAGAGATGATCTCAGGAAAAGAAAGGAAACTTCCCAATTTTTTTCTTAACTTCTAACATGGTTTTTTTTAAGCATCTTTGAAATTAATGAGAAGCACACAATGGAAATATTTAACAGTGTAGTGACAGTTATACTCCCTTCCTTTGATTCTTCAATGGAGTATGAAATCCAAATCCATTTTATGTCTTGAATATAAACCTCTTCAGTACTATTCAATATGCTGAGATCAGAAGAAAACTCTGTGCCTTCTTTCTTTCACCTCTTAGGACTATATTTGTCAATGGGTAAACAGACTTGTGGTTGCATGGAAGCAGCAATTCTCAGTCAGTTAATGCAGATGTTATTTCTTGATATTGTGAAGAACTGCTAATTGTTATTATCTTTCCCTTTGGTGCCATTAACAAGAGGTTTAACTTCTGGACTAGTGAATCTCTTTTAAAAGCCACTTATTTAATCCTGGAAACATCAGGGATGCTACCAGTGATAAAGTCCTGCTGTTAAAATAAATATTGTATTCCAGTTTGCATATGTATTTATTTTTAATGCAAACTGCTAAGGACTTGTTCAACAGTGGGAGTCTATTTATCTGCACAATGCAGACTCTTGTTTACACATTATCACTTGTTAAGTGTTATGTCTGCATATAAACAGACAAAACAATAAGCTGGACTGAAACTGCATGGATCTAACCAGAACAGTCTTGACAGAAGAGACTAAAGGTTATGTTTTTTTAACACATTATTTTATGAATTGCCAAGTTATGACAACAGTCAGAATTTTACTAAGGTTTATAACAGGGTCTGAGTCACTCTGCTTTTAAAAAATATGGTGCAATTCTTTGCATAAATAATACAGAATCCTAGACAGGTTGATTCTCAAATAATCCAGTTAGGCCAAAGGAGAGAGAGAGTAGAACTGGAGCTTCCATCCTGTAAGAGAGGAACCACTGCAAATAAAGAGTACATTTTAAGCAGGAATTTCTAAACCCATGTCAACCTTTTCTTGGTCATCATATTCCTGAGATGGGATTTTCTAACATGTTTACTATTGAAATTCATGTTCAAGTTGTTTGGCTCAGCCAACATTTCACCCGTATTCAACAATATACTTTTGAATTTCCCTGGAGGCGATGTATACCTGGATGCAGGCATGGCGTCATTGCACTTTTCATCCTTCTGATACTGTTTGATTCCACTGGAACCTTTAACTGGATGCTTATGATGACTTCCACTAAGGTGTAATTCCTCATTTCATCCAAATTTTACAGCTAGAAATCTAGTAAAAGGTTAAAGATCTGATCTTAAGCTCAAAGGAAGAAATTTAATTTGTGACAGTTATTGTGCACCTGGAAAATGACATTTTAATACATATGTAGCAATTGTTTTTCATCATGTAATCTGCTAAATTTATTGCTGTATCATTTATGTAATCCAGCAAACTAAAAAAACATAGGATTAAATACTGTTAGGCTTTGCTGATCATATGGTAAGTACTGATTATCCATTTTTATGCATGATTTTTTCATCACCATTAAAAACAGACTCAAGTCTAAAATGAGCAGTAGTGAAATTTTCTTTTGAATTAGCTTATACTATTTAAAGTTTTATGTCAAGTACAGGGTTTTTTCCTTTTACTTTTTATACATAGCTTTTTTAAATATATTTCAATAAGTCCAAAAATAAGTCTGATTGCCAACATTTTTTTTTTCCCCAGTGTCCCAGAAAAAAACATACATAATCTTCTAATCTTGCTCTGAGCAAGAACTATGTAGTCCAGTTTTCTATGATACAGTAAATATATCTTGAAAGAAGCATCTGAATGAATTTGTATAAGTGGTCAACCTTACCATGAACTTCAACGTGACAGTGTTATGATCTTCAAATCTTGTACTTCCCTTCCTTCAAGCACTGCTAGCCCGAGCAACTTGTCATGGCTTCAGTGATAGAGCTGGAAAACAAGATCACAGTAATTTCTATATCAGCTACCCCATTTAACATAGAGACCCTCTTAAATGACAAAGAAAGAAATGTGTATCAAATTTATGTCCCTCAGGTACTAGTTCAGCCAATTACTTCCAGTGGACTCTTTCTGTCTATATGGGGAGGGCATTTACTATTTTAACCAATTCTTACAGGGCATTCAAGTCTGCTAAACAGCAGATCTTTTGCTTTTTGCCTTAAAAAAAAAAAAAAAAATCCCACTAAACTTTGTTGAAAATCACCAGTATTTCTTTTTTGGTCAGTTCTTCCAGAAGGTTTATTAATAAGTAGAATTATTTCTGTGTAGAAATCCTATGTTAACAATTACATCATGTTAAGCATGTAAGTGCCCATTAAAAACAACTACTGCCACCCTGTAGTCATTGGCCCATCCGTTAGTTTTCAGCTGTGTTAACAGAGCACTACAGAACATTACCATAGAGAAGCACATTTCTGTGTACAGGAGCAGATGGGAGCTCAGTGTTGTGTATTTTCTGTTCTCAAGTGGATTTTTTTTAAATCGATCTGCTCTCTCTGGGGGAAATCCACAAATGACCTGTATAAATGCAAAGCCTGTAGCCAACAAGACTCTGCCAAGAACAGAGGCTGGAGGGGCTGATCTTCCCTCCTCAACTTTTCAAGCTACTGGTAGATGAGATAGATCCTTTCAGTTCTCCGACATGGAGGCTGGAGCCTTGGTGAGCGCTCTCCAGACTTCCTGTGTCAGCACTCCTCACTGAACCTTACAGGCTGTTATTCTTTTCTCTCCTGTGTTGCCTGGACTAACTTTGATTGTCAAGAGAGAAATTATGAAGATCTGCTAGTTGCTATACTCCCAGACTGCCTTAGGTATTTTCACCATTTTCATTTTCTTCTCTGATAAACAGATCTAATCATAATCTTTTCTAATGCTGATGTCTCCATAGAACAAAAAGCAGGGAAAGATCTGTCAAACTCTCCATCTCACCTAATAACCACTTTCTCCCTAAATTTAGCAACATATGAACTGCTGAGGTGAAAAACTTGTATGCTTCTCCATTCACCACACATTCCTAGATTCCATTCCAGTTTTATTAATTGAGCAGATTTTTTGATTTAGATTAATTTGAAGTGATGTTTGCTTTACTACTACTTCTGCCTTGATTAGCATTTGAGAAACATTTGATGATAAAGTGTATTATATCCATCACAGAAAATTCAAAATTTGGCATTTTCTAGATCATCATTCAGATGGAAATTAACTTTGGAGTACATTGCAATAAAAAATGTACTGTAATATCTAATTTTAACATGTTATGGCTGTACATACAAGATCCCTTTCCAGCACAAACCTGCACAGCTCCCTTGATGCCAGTGAAGTGACCTGAATTTAACCAGACCAAAATTTGGCCTTTACCAGATACCTGATTAAGGAGGCAAGGTCTGAGGCTCTTTCCAGACTGCCATTTCAAGTATGGAAAGCAATGCTCCAGCAAGCACCTCACACCTCCCTGTTGCTGTCCTTCATGTATGCAATGGGGTACCACCACCTCTCTGCCTTCCACTGTTCCAGGTGTGCAGAGACAGCTGGCCTGCTCACCAGTGACCAAAGCAGCACCCTGTCCCAGAGACAGAAAGGACTAGAACAGGCAGCGGCACTGAACTCTGCAGAAGAAGTCCAACTTCCCAAACAAGACCCCACCTGTACCCAAAGGCTCTGCCAGGGTATAAGTCTGAAGACCTTGTACAGCCTGTGAATCCACACCAAGCAGAGGCTGTGTAGCTGTTACCCTCTTGCAGAATGTGGCTGTGAACGTTTTGAGTATTGCTACTTTCTGCAACACCCTTGAACAGCATCCCAAGATGACAGTGAAATTCACCTGCTTTGTGTTTCATTCTCTCCTTTAAGAATTGCCAGTGGACTTCACACCTGTTCTTTCTCTATAAATATTTTACTTCCAGGAAAGACAAGCTGTTTGTTTTCCTTGACTGTAACAGTGTTGTTCAAGTATCATGTTGAGATAAAACACGTAGTTACAGAAACCTACTTTAGATGATCACAGCAATATAAATATGACTGATTCAGAAAAGCTATTCAAGGAATACTAGTGCAACACTTTCCTGGCTGATGCATGTTCTATTAGTTGTTTGTATCTTTTATGCTTTTAAAAAATACTACAGATAAAAATAAGCCAATGCAAACACAAAAAGCATTACAGCAGTTAACACAGCAAAGAACAAATGAACAAATGAAAAAGAAAAAAAGAAAAGCAGTTATCAGGTTACTTGTTTTGGCATGTGATTGAGAAATGTCTAATGCCACCACATCTCAAAATTACAAGTAGCAGAATTCTACCCCAAATGAAAACACCAGAAATATCTAGAATCCATTCCATTAACTGCTGCTGCTATGCAAACACATATATACAGAAGCATACAAATTATTTAAGCAACATTACATTTGAGCTTAAAATGTTTGCATTTCTCACTGCAGGAGCACCACAAGACTGCTGTGATAAAATCTTCCACATCTACCAATTCCTTCTTACCAGCTGGGCTGTTTCTTCAACCCATGTTATGTAGGCACACTTCATTTTGGTGATACTACTCATTTCTGCCATATGATTCTGCTTGTGCAGAAAAAAAAAAATTTTTCACCATAAACTGTAGGTAGTCCAGAGTGGAGGAACATGGTACTTCCCTCTTCTGCATGTCAGAAATTTGTTTATTGTTACTTAACATATGTATATGCTGGTGGTAGTTTAAGGCATGATTTTAGTCCTAAAGTTGCATCTACAGTTGAAAACTATTACATCAGTACTAAAAATTCACGAAACATCAGCTACCAAATTGACTACAATAAATGCAGAAGCCAACAGTACTTAAAAATATCTTCATGAATTATCTGTATATGTCTTGTGATTATTTTTTTTTATATATGCAGATTCTCTAAATCTGTTATGCTACACATTTGGAACTGGAAAGTTGATACACATATTTGAACTCAGCCAAAGCACTTTGGCAAACCAAGGGAAAATTCACTATTTAGCTTCTGAGCATCCGAAGTCACTGGGCTCAGCTGGCAGGGAAGCTGTGCCTACATATTTCTCTATTCCTCTGCCTCTTTTCCGCGCTCACTAGGTAGTCTCCAGAGGAAAACAAAGACAGCCAAGAAAAGGCAAGCACTAAAAATTACAGTTACAGATTACTTCTCCAATCCTGCTTCTTCTGCTTTTTATAAACTTCAGAGGAATGGGACACAGACTGGATGGTAGGAGTCAAAAATCAGGACTGAGGGGAAAAAAAATGAAGAAAGGTGGGAAGTCCAAATATGTAAGAATAGAATCAAGAAATATTTGAAGAAGAAAAAATTTAAAGCATGGAGGTTTTTCATATAAATATAAATATATTTCATATATTTATCTCATCTATTATATATAGATACATCATTCTGAAGAATGTGTGCTAGGAAAAAACAAAGCAAAACAAAAACCAAAACCACAACCAAACATCAGTGATCATCTTTAAAATTGATGACATGGTAATTTTATGTGCTTTCACAAGTTTGTACAAATTCTTGTTAAAAAGATATTAATGAACAAGCCAAAGTGGACTGCTATTTGGAACTGTATTTATAAATAATATAGGGAATTCTTCAAGTTTCTCATTTACCAGGGAGAAAAAAATAAAAGGAAATCCACCAAATGAATTGCCAGCATAAAGGAATGCCATGGTCCCTTCGTTACTCCTTTTCCTGAGCTATATACAGAAACAGGCAAGCCACCTCTTCCACGTACATACTGGGGAAAAAGTGGAAAAGGAGCATCTGGCAGAAAGTGCTACTGAAAGATGGAAAGTACTGGTAGCAGACCTGTTCAGCTGGGGAGCGCATGAGTACACTGTAGTCTTGGATAATTATTTAAACACACACATACTATTAAAAAAACCCAAAACCAAACAAAAAAAAAAAACAAAACCACCTACAAACACCAAACCCACAAAACAAAACAAAGAAAAACAAAACAAAACAAAACAAAACAAACAAACAAAAAAAACCCAAAAAACACCCCCAACCCGCAAATGTGGAGGGTCTGGTCAATAACATTTTTAAAGGACTTAAAATTCAGTAGGTTGTAGGTTATATATCCACGACTTTCACCAGCTTGCCTGGAGTTGCCAAAGACCCAATTTTTGCATGAATTTTTTCCAGAACCGTTTTTTCAAATCCTACTGACTACATACATATTGTCATCTTAAAAGTTTTGGGTTTCCTCTACCTTGATCTGAAGTGAACAATTTCAGTAGAACGATCTGAACTCCTAGCAATTAATTCCTGACCTTTCTTTGACTGGAATGAAGGCAACATGATGGAAAAAACCCCAAACCAAAACAGCAAATGCAATCCTGCCCCCCAACAGTCCATGGCATTAGTTGCACCACTAGTTGATGGAAGGGACAAACCTGAAACACTCCTGAAGACAGATAGAGCTACCAGAAACACACTTAGCTACAAAAATTTCAGAACACCTGAATGATCAGATATCTCCTTAGAAGTAGCTGCAGAACACTACTCTTGTTCTCCTTTTGTCCAAGAACACACTGCTCCCAGTTCCCCTGAAAGTCAGAGCCACTGAACAGAATAAAAGAGAAAAAAATAAAAGGCAACAGAACAAAACAAAAAACAAACTAGGCAGTACTGTATAAACAAGTAATGGAATTTCAGACTTTTGTGTCTAACAACCCTATTTGTCTTTCCATAGTCTTAAGAAATGCTTTTAGAAAGCACTTGAAGTTACACATTTTACTCAAATAGCTTTCTTGGTTCCTAAATAAAAAGGACTCTGAGAATGTAAAATTAGCCTTCTCTTTATCTCAGTCAAAGCACTCTATGGAAACGTGGCAATGAAGCCATTGCTCACAAGCATAACATTTAGCATCAAAGGAAAGCTACTATGTCTGGAAGTATAAGTTAAGTTTGCAACATCAGAACCCCATTCTTTAAAAAAGTCCCAGCTGCTTTCCTAGAAAGAAAGGGGGGAAAAAACTCAACCCAAACAACAAACCCAAACCAAACCCAAAATATTTTTAAAGGGTTACTGCTATACGTAATTAGAAATAAATGCTAGATACAGCTCTAGGTCTTGCAGCTCGCACACTAACCTTAGCCAAATCACTTCATTCCTTTTCTTCCTCAATTTAAGTAGGAAATAGGAATAAAGACCTTTCCTTTACAACAGCTTAGTTAAAAGGTTTACAAAGCATATGGAGATCTCAGGGGATAAGTCAACACACACAAAAAAAAGCATAATATTTTTATTGCAATGGACAGGTATATTTTAGCACCTGCTAGATAAGCCAGAGTGCAGAGGATTAAAGAAAATACATCAAAAGAAAAGTCTTCAGGTCTGTAAGCTGCAGTCCATGTAAATATATCAAGCTATAGTCTACTCACGCCACAGCTACTTAATAAAAAGTATGCAACCAAGCCACCATTCTGAGCTGAATGCCTTTACCTTATTAATTCCTCGAGGACAAGATAAGGAGATAGCAAACATCTGAAGCATGTAAATTCCATTGTTTTAAAGTGTAAGCTGTTTTAAAGTATAAGGTCTTTTAACCCTGCATAGTCAGGCCAGACATTTGAAGTACTGTGTCAACACCTGAATGTCAGACAGCTGTCTCCTAATTTTGTTGTTTTAATTCATTTGTATTGAACCAAGGAACAGCTCCCTTCCAAGCATCAGCTAAACAAATAGGTGGTAAAAAAAAAAGGGAGAAAAAGCCCTGATGAGATTCCACACTGCAGTAATGGGAGAATCTGGAAAGAGCAGGGCTGCCTAGTGAATAAGCTGTGAACAACAGGATGGGGATTTGAAACAATAAGACTGTTTTAACTTTTGCCAGAACTGAACATGCAAAGGCATTCAGTTTCCAGAATTGACTGGCAGTGGAGGGCTTCTGTGATCCTCTTACCAGCAACCTGGTTCCCCAGGTACACTGGAGTCCTCTCCAAGGCAGAGCAAACTGTTTCTCTCATTCCACACACATACAATATGAGAGAAACTCCAAAAGTTTGTGGCAATCTTTATTCTTTCTCAACAAAACTTGTAAATTACAAAAGCTATTGAAAGATGGTTATACAAGTGGCAGTTCAATTTTGGGGAGTTATACGACATGACTCCAGAAACTACAGAAATTTGTTTCCCTGAGCAATTTTACCTGGATACTTCTCTAGGCTTTACCTTAAGCAGTTTATAATTCATAAATATGGGTAAGTACAGGAGCAGGAATTAATCCAGAATTAGGAATTTGCTGACAGACAAAAATACTGTGTAATAAGCAGAATTCTTTCCTCATCTGCACTGGTGTTACATGACTCAAGTAACAAGCTCAGTGAAACAGCTTCTGGTTTACAGCAAACGGGAACAGAACAGGGAAAACATACTTGTGGGATACCCCACAGACCACTAAGTGCAGCTAACAGAGCAGATTGGCTGTACAGCAAAGGAGGGATAAATCACACTCAGGTTCTGACTCTCAACAGAAAAACATCCTGCTTTGCCCCGTGACTTCTCCCCATCAGGTGCAGATGTAGATGAATTCTACTCATACTCATCAGCTCCAGTGTGCTGCTTCACCCAAAGGTAATGCCAACGTTTTGAGGGTTGTTGCATTTTTATTTCTGTATTTATTAGCTCCTTATGTCTCCCTATTTTTCAGCAGTAGCTACCTTAGCAGTTCAGCTGTTACTGCTAAGACAAAGTGGTTGTTGAGTAGAGAGTCTGAAGAAGAAAAAGGTGTACTGCTTACTGAAATGCAATCAATTTTGGTGAATCACTGCTATCAAAATAAAATATTGAGTTGTTACTAGACAGTCTTGCTTCAAAATGGCAGATCAAGTGACAATTACACTTTTTAGGTTCATTCTTCGGATAAGCAGACCGTTTTGACTTGTGCCAGAAGCGAGTATATAAAAGCACACGCCTGCCAGAATTAAGTCAGAGTGGAGGGGAAGGGAAACATGACTGAAATCCCCTCACTATACACAGCCAAATTCCTAAGTGCATTACAGTACTCAGAAAAGAAGAAAGAGAACTAGTAAGGGAAAATAGTGTATTTACAGGCATACCATAAGCTGTTGAAAGCATAATAATGCTTCTCTTATACCATTGCATCCTGGAAGGATTTGGTATTTCTATCATTCAATCAAATAGGAGTCAAACGCTCACACTCACCTTGTTTTGACTGAAAACACAGTTCAGTGCTCTAATAAGCAAAATTTTAATATTTAAAAAATGCAATAGAAACACAGGTGAATGAAGAAAAAGCAGCAGCTGCTTGACAAGATAACTAAAAGATGCCAAAACATAGACAAAGTCTTGCAGATAGAGTAACTGGGGCACATAGTGAATAAACTCTTCCATGGATTTATGGCAGCATAGCTTCACTAGTCTTACCTTCCAGCTGCACAGATCCATTTGACATCAGTTTCTTGTAATTGTGAGAGGCAGAGGTTACCAATTCAGCTGCCACATTCTCAGAACAGACATCCTTCTTTCCAATAAGCAGGGGGTATGTGAATACTAAAACATAAGTAACAATATGACATAACATTGCATATGGCCTTTCTTCAAGCAACATTTCCCTCTGCAGATGAAACATAAGGAAAACAGCAGTATTTTTGTCTTACAGGTTGCTAACTTTCACTTAAAGAGCCAGGGCTTTTAAATAGCAAAGCTACTTTTGGAAATTTAGTCTACATCTTGTAAGTATTAGTTAAAAACAAAAACAAAAACAAACAAACAAACAAAAATAAAGGCAAGAAAAAAAATCAGGTAGCATCTTATTCTAGAGAAATTATATGTAAACAACTTATATGCAAATGTGAGACTGCAGGCAAGGTCAGCAGAGAACTATGTTGGAAATCTTTCTGAAACCAGACAGAGAAGATTTTGCAACAGCAGAGAAATTCACAAAACGGAACCCAGAAATACCCTCAGGAGCCTCAGCAATATTCTTCCTACCAAATATTCATTGCCACGAGTGATGTAACGTACACAGCCTGCTTTCTCTGCTGAGTTAAAGAGTTCAACAGGTCAAGGAGCATCCCAAAAGAGACTGAAGCAATACTCACCAGATCACAAAATACGATTAGTGACCTCACTAGTTGTTCCTGATAAGGCACAAGTACTTGGTGCGAACAGTGCTTCTTTAAATCTCTTTTTGCTGGTATAGTGTAAATGTCTCAACCCTACTCTTTGCTTGTGTCCCAAAGATGAACCTGACCGGGATAACTGACTCTCAATCTTCCTGATACAGCTACTGAAAATAACTTCATCTAATGTAATCTCTTTATTAGTACTGTAAACCACATTCCTCTTTCTTCAGGTCACAAGCAGAAGGGTAAGTTGAATGTTTAAATGGTTCTAGGAACACAAAACTCCAGCAAACATTATTAGAGCTTCATATATGATCATCACTGTTCTCAGCTGCAAGGAAATCTGATTTACATCAGGCAAAGCCATGAAAGGTCCTGCAGAAATGCACAGCTCCAATAAATTCTGAACCCATTTCAGAAATTAAACCAAGGGTCACATTCCGCTCCTGGTTATGCTGGAGTAATGGGCCTGCAATCAACAGAGTTATTCTTGATTTATATCATACCTGGTAACACATTCTGGCCATCAGCCTCCCAGCCAGATCTCCCTTGCGTAGATCTCAAGAACATCTAAATCATGGTGAAAATAAGGAAACAAAAGCAAAATCTCCATAGGTTTGAAGGTCCATAAACCATCACTTTTCAGATAACTAGTCGTCCTCAATCACTGAAATAAGGAGGAAAAAACTAACCAAAAAAAAAACCCACAACAAACCAAAAACCAAAAAAACCCCCACCCAAAACAAAAACCACACAACAAACCAAACCCAACACTCAAACAAAAAAACCCACCCACTTTCTAAATCAGTTTATCACCAATGTAGACACTTTGCAGTGTCTGTGAAGTATCCAGGGTCAAAGGAGTGTAAGGAGACAAAATACTGGAGTATCTGAAATGCTGATATAATCTTGTATGTTAATTCTTACACTCATTTTATAGTCCAAAGTAACAAAGGAGAGTTGCTTACAGAAATACCCAGACTCTTTTCTATAACAGCAACACTCTGTTGCTTCCCTTCTGTAGCTAACACCCTACAAATGCTTTAGCTAGATTCAGGTAAATCATGGCTGTTTAGAAAAACCCAAGCAACAAACACAAAGCGAAAAAACCCCAAAACCCTGTCTAAGCTATACATCCTTGTGGAATACGCAAAACAAACAGAAGAAGAACAGACTGCTGTTTGGAAAGCAGTAGCATAGATAAGAGGAGTTTTTATATTTGCGTCCCAGCCTGATCTCTTGTTTCCCAGGAAAAGTGAGGCAGGTATGTTTTCCACCAGTGCTGAGAACTGAAGCAATCTCACAAGGTCTGCCTGCAGCAAAACAAGATGAAAGTTGCATTAAGATTGAATCAGGCCATTTTGACTATTTAACTTATACAATCACTTCTCATTTCTTTGCCAGAGCCAAACTAAAAGAGCTGTTATAGGTTGTACCAATCATATCCATCCCTTTGTTGGAAAGACAATCCTCCTTGTCTTCAGCCACTGTAATCTGCTATATTCTACCCTGAGGGGTTACCCATCCTTTGACATTAAGGGTTTATGGCTGTAAATTCTATCTTCTAATCATAGATAAAACAATTACAAAGTCAAACAAACAAGCAAACATCACCATCTCCTCCAAGGCCAGAGCACGCGCAACATACAACGCAAAAGAAAGCTACAGTGAGAGCGACTCATTTGATGTTGACTTTTCTATCACAGTGCATTTCTACAGGTGATGTTGGACTGTACCTAATATGGATTTGTGCTGGATATTTTGATCGTACCCCATTACTCAGTGGCACAAACATCTGCATTTCTTGCAGAGCAAGAGAATTCCATTTGCATGTGGGATTTAAAGCAATGCGTGTTACAATTGTGCATTTAAAATGATTCATCATAAATGACCATCAGGATTTCATTTCAGAAGACATGCAGACACTAGAAAATTGCTGTGCCAGGACACAAAGGCTTTAGACAGTAGTGTGTTTTAATCAATATTTAATATTAAAATTGTAAAGTTAAATACATATTATGAAAGCATAGGCCTAGTGCTGAGGAGAGATATATGAAACCCAATGGATACTACAGCAAGGGTTCAATCAGAAGCGGAGAAAGCTCACACAAAACATCTTTATTTCTATTAAAAGATATTAGTAGATGACACATAAAGCAAATAAAAAATTTAATGTATTCAAAATACAGACTGCATATAGACTTGAAAAGCAAAGATCTAGGTACACTCTGAAAGAACTGAAAAGAATTTATCCGAAAGGCATCCCTGCAACAACAACAAAATCCCCAAACCAAACCAAGCAAAAAAAAAAAAAAAAAAAGCGATGATGGAACAAAGCATGGGAAAATAAAGCCATAAAGTGAGAACAATTTGGCTGTAGCCTGAAATAATTGTCTAAGAAAGATCATCCAAAAGAATCACGTCCTGATGATGACACTTTCACAGGGAACATAGCCCAAAAGACTAAATGGCAAACTTGGGCTATAGTCACCAGCTTTATGCTCCAGTAAAGATTGAGACTGACAAGACTAAGTCCTTTGGAGTTGTTCTGCATTTACCATCAAGTAAATGGGGGCAGAGCCTAAACTCTACAGGATGGGCTTTCTTTTCAGGTGCCATGGAAAGGAGAAAGCGCTACTTCTTGTAAGTCCTCCATTGTAACAGAGCAGTGCAAAGGCACGGATGAGAGTCTAACGAATGCCTTGTCCTAAGTGTGAAAAGATAAAGAAAACTATTAAACTACAGACTAATTTTAAGGAGGAAAGAGAATATGAGAGATTTTTTAGCTTCCACAAAACAGACATGAATGGGGAGAGACAGATACCTTAGCTGACATACAGTAAACATCTGTCTTCCCTCTTTTATGTTCCCAATTGCAAGGAGAATTACTGCAAAAATACCAGTAAAGTCTGAGCATGCCCAGATGTGCTGGCTGCTAAAACCAACAAGATTTTGGAACCATGCTGATGTGCTACTAATTTGTCATTAATAGAACATGGAAGAGAAAGTGGATACAGATTTAAAATCATACAGTACAAAAGAAGAAAGATATATATAAAACCAGGAGTAGAGAGCATCCTAAGAAAACCTAATAGAAGAACTACCTGTCCTGGTAGAAGTCATTCCTCATTTCAGCAACCAGCAATCATCTAGCATCTACAAGTGTGAACAACTCCAATCATGGAGTTTCAAGGACAAAGAAATACCATCACAAGGCCAAACTTTTTTAATTATTATCTTAATATCTAATATCTTAATCAATCTAAGGTAAGAAGGTATGAACACATGACCTTATATTGATCCACACAAGGCAAAATTTACTTTTATTGGCTACCTGGCTGACAAGCTCTTTCTTCTGACATTTTTTTTTGTTTGTGGAAAGATACAACTGTCTCGCATATCCAGTATTTCCTCATCCTGCAACTTCCACATAGCCTACAAATAAATTGATTTAAGATGCCTGAAACATTTGCTTATAGCTATCAAACTACTATTTATAATCTTTTGTCTTCTCTTCCCACTGAAAGAGTTAGGATTAAATTGGGGGAGTCATTGATGCTAAATAAGTTTCCCTTTAATGGCTTGGAGATAATAAACTGCATGGAACCCCTTCAAACCAATCTGTCAGAGTGCAACAGGCACAGGTTTTTATTTCCCTCCAGCAAGTAAGTACTTGCTGTACTTACAGCCATCTGTCTTACATTCCTTGCAGAAGCAATTTCCACCCTCTGCCTTTGAAAACAGTATAGGAAACTCATGACAGCACTAGGGTGACATTGTCCTATAGGCTCGATACAAGCAGCTTTTATGCAGTTAGTGCTTTGAGCAGCAGTGTGCAGTCTCGCACTACACTAAGACTTTGTACTGTAAAAGTATGGGAGCATGGAAAACCAACGGATGTCAGTGAGAAGAAAGGATTAAATAAGAGTGAAAGGGAGTGAGAGGTTTAGGAAATTACAAATGAGTAATTTGGGAAAGAACACTGTGAACTGGTGAAGGATGTAGCCACGTGAACCCAAAGGAAGAGAAGGTAAAATTTCCATAGATGACTATAAAATGAGATGACAGGGAGGACACAGACAAGAGAAGGAAAAGCACTGTGAAGACCGGTAGTCTTTATATGGCAAAAAGCCCATGGCAAATCCTCTACACTGGTTCCTGCCATTGGGCATCTCTTTCAGAGCAGAGCTGTAGCCAGCAGAAGAGAGAGGACATCATATTGCTCCCTTCTCACAGGCTCAGGGAGGCAATTGCAAGTACTTGGTATTCTAATGAGTATTAAAGTGAATTTAGTTCAGTGCAAGTGAGGCTACTAGCTCCTGATTTGGTTTTAGTCCAATGTTTCTAACACAGAAAGCAGATGGTTTTCAGCTTAATTCTCTGACAAAAGCACAACCTTTAAAATGATGCAGCATAAGAGACCCCTAAGACATTTGTTTATAAGCACTTTCCTAAATAGCACTGCTTATTATTTGAAGAAAACAGCATTTGTGGACTGTTCTCACCTTTCAAAGGTAGGGCATATGCTGTAATAAAGATTCTTCTTATTATTGTCTCATTATTTCTGCAGACATGGGATAGAACATTTGATAGTAGACAATGAAGCATCATAAAGAGTGATAAGCTAACACTGACAAAAAAAAGCGAAGCAAAAGATGCTTACTGAAGCTGTAGCCATCCTTGTAAAATGGTTTATTTGCTAATGAACAAAGTTCACTAATGTACGAGTTTTTTTCATTTACCACTGCAAATTAGCATAGACTTACTGTTCTGATGAAGACAATGAAAATCATAGAGTACCAAAAGACAAAGGAAAAACTCATATTTTCAAAAGTGCCAATATTTCCCACTTATACATCAAAGCAGATGCCAAAATTCAATGTAGTTGTTTCCTTGATTCAGCCATTTCTGGATCGCACATTATGTGTTTGATTTCTCAAAAGGCAAAGCACATATGTTTAATCATAGATTGTATATGTAGCATATACATATGTATATCAAAAATCAAGTGAAGAGTTTCAGCTCAGACAGAATTAATATCTCAAGTTGTGGTCTGTATATTTGATGCAATGCATTCAAAATACAGTTAATTATACAGAATAACTAGAAAGATTCATGAAGCAAGATTGAATAACCTGTATTGCAAATTCCTCTATTACAAGGTGATTCTTTCAGTGATGGACTTTTCTACTACTTAGAATGTTTCCATTCACACATTTATGATCACGAGCTTTAAAAGTAGGACATGCACACATATCCTTTGTTAGTCATACATGACTGCTTTCATTGTCTTTTGACCTCTTGGCTCCATTTTACAAATTTTCTGACAAGATGTTTTAGTAGCACAATCTTATTCTAGTTTAGCAAATGAATTATCCTTTATCACACTTGAGTACAGCAGACTGAGATCAAAAATACCTAAAAGCCTGTAAGCAACTCTTCCTCAAAACTAATTATCCTGTTTCCTAATTTTGTTTTTCATGGTTCATTTGGAATACAGTAGAAAATTATACGGAAACAGATCTTCTATGGGGAATAGCTGTGCATATCCACACTCTCCATTTCATGCCATAGACACTATATAAATATCAGTTTTTATAATATTTTGTGGATAGTTTACAAAATTGAGGGCTCAAACAAAAGTGACAGCTATTATAAGTGATCACAAACACCATTTTCCATAGTTCTTATTATAAAACATGGACTAGGAGACCTCTTTGTCTTCTCCTTTATGGCAGGGTGGATCAGGAACAATGCACTATAAACTGCTGAATTATCTTGACATAGAATTATTTGAAAGGGTGAGCTGAGCCAAGGGACATTAACGACTACACAGCATTAAATATTTTCCAAAATCAGTTACCAAGACACATAAAGTTTAGTAGTTGGAATGAATGTTGCAGTATCTCTATATTCTTTAGTCAGTGGTACATGTAACAACCGAACAGACTCATGGGTTCAGGCCAGTTGGCAGCCCCAGAAAAAGGACAGGATTCTTGATAGAGTTGTTCTTTAAAGGGACTGCATATTTACATATGCTCCAATTTAATAGTTACCCTTCAGGTTTTCTAAATTCTGCTCTCCTTAAAAAAAAAAAACAAACAAACACAACCAACCAAACCAACAGCTAAATGAATAAAAACAGGCTCACAGACTCCATGTT
Source organism: Megaceryle torquata (assembly GCA_024611175.1). NCBI lineage: Eukaryota > Metazoa > Chordata > Aves > Coraciiformes > Cerylidae > Megaceryle > Megaceryle torquata. The sequence goes on from JANIJG010020788.1 coordinate 23,231, forward strand.
TATGTCAGTTACTAGAAATGTCACCCATCCTTTATTTATAATGTGTCTAAGCACTGGTTTTCAAAAGCATGCGAAATAAGCTGCGAAACTGAAGTGTATTCATCATACTGCTATTAAACTTTGTTAACGATGTAAAATCAGTTGTCTGAATCTCTAGGTGGTGTGTGGGGAGGGAGATGATGTTATTTTTTTCTATGGCCTTACTTAAAAGGCTTCCCTGTATTTAGAGAACAACCATTTATCCGTCTCAAACTTGAAGGATCAGAGTTCCACAGAAAATACTCACAGAATTTGTATTAGAACAAATGCAGTGTAAAGACTGAAAACATTAACTTTGAAGATCTGAACAATTCACCAAGAAATCAATATTCAAGCGTTTTCTTTGAAAACATGTAAGAAGGCCTAACTCACTCTTTTCTTTTTGGACTCCAACTAACTCAAAATACTGACAGCTTGAGGCTAAGGAAAGGAGCAAAGGGCAGGCAGAAGAGATTATGCATGAAGTTAGGAAGGCCAGGCAGTCACCCCAACACTTAGCAGAATTCAGCACTACTAAACTCATCTAGAATGGAATGGCTTTTCCTTAAATGGAAGGAGGACCGCACAGTAACTGTCTTTCTCTGTAGCTCAGTTCTCTGTGTATTCACGAGGTAGGTATGAAATACACATCCATCAATATTTTGCTTTGGATCAGGATGGTGCTTTTGTAGCAACTCTGTCTCACCACACTTTTGTTTCACATTATGGGGTGGTATTGGAGTCTGAAAACTGGATTACTTCAATCAGACAGTACAGTCTAGGAGTCCACTTGCCACTAATAGCACTGAGTTCAGAGCACCAAGCTACAGCTGACCCAGAGTAACTGCTGAAACACCCAGTGCTGGGTCCTCAGCCCCAACTGTTCTGCTGCATCCATCTGCTTCTGTTTAAAAGTGCTATTTGGTAATACAAACATAGCCATGAACCCTGCTTCATTGAGACCTAGGTACTTTAGGTAGTCTGTGCCTTTTGAAAAAACCTTTTCCAGATACAACTATGCATTACTATTTCAACCCTTCATGTGAGAACATGTTGCTAATGCAATCAACTAACACTGCTTCATACTCCTACAGCTCCACAGTGGTTGGAATCCATCCACCCACCCATCTGTATTTAGGATGTCAAAGGTTCAAAGACTGTGCATCAGCAGAGAGCTCTAGTTTCTTACAGCACTTAAAGGTTTCTTTTTCCTGACACACAGAAGTGCTGCACTGCATCATATAATAGCATGAGACCATCTGGCTTGTTCTCTCTGTAGAAGAGTGTTGTACTATGCCACAAAAACCTAAGACATGATGTTACCTCAAGGGAATGTAGAGTGCAGTCATCTGCACGAGTCTGTCCTAAAAGAGTGTCTCTTTCCCAAAAAGTTTTTACCTTATGGTCTTGACTTAAGATAAAACAGGCTGCTTGAATAAAAATGGTGAGGAAGATAAGTTAGGGTGGAGAAAAATACGCTGTATGTAGCTACAGATACCATTTTGAAGCCTGATTATTTCTACTAAGACTTGGCTAATTAACAACAACCTCAACAACAATATGTCAGCAAGGTCTGGCTTATGGCTAACAGCTGTAAGAAGAAGAGGATATTTAATCAAAGCCATGAACAGGCAGAACTGGGCATGGAAGAAACTTTATCCTTTAAAAGGCAGAATGGACAGTGTTGCAGATAAATATTTCTTTAGTATGATAAATTACACACATTAGTCTTCATTTTTCTACTTCTGGAGTCATAATCTATATTAGGTCATTCCCTCAAGATTAAAAATCCATTTGCTCTCAGCTATCTTAAATGAAAACTCTCAACTCTCATTCCTCGTTTACCCTCTTGCTGCTCAAAACTCTTCTGTACTTCTCACAGTAGCTTTGAACTGAATCATCAAATCCCAGGTTGGAAGGGACTTTAAGGATCATCTAGTCCAATCTTGTAAGGTAAACTAAAACTTTATGTATATATAGGTTAAATGAGATGGCCCTGTCAACATGAGTCTTAAAACTGTCCAGTGTAGGGGATTCCACCACTTCCCTTGGGAGATTGTTCCCATGTCTAATTGTTCTCATGGTGAAAAATTTTCTCTGGAGTCCAATCTGAATCTGCACAGGAGGAAGTTGTACCCATTACCCCTTGTCTATTCCATGTGACTCTTTGTAAAAAGGGAGTCACTGATAGACAGGGAGTTCCTGATAGACACCTTTTATGTACTGGTACATGGTAATAAGGTCTTCCCTAGGCCTTCTCAAGGCTGAACAAACCCAGTTTTCTCAGCCTTTTTTCATATGGCAGGTCTTCCATCCCTCTGATCCTCCTTGTGACCCTTCTCTGGACCCTCTCCAGCCTGTCTGCATCTTTTTTGTATAGTGTGGACCAAAACTGAACGCAGTACTCAAGGTGTGGTGTGACCAGCGCTGACTAGACTGGGAGAATGACTTCTTTATCTCTGCTGGTGATGTCCTTGTTGAAGTTTTATTTGCTGCTGCAGCACACTGGTCACTCATGTTGAGCTTGTTGTCTACCAAGACCCCTACATTCCTTTCCACAAGGCTGCTCTCCAGCCAGGTGAATCCCAGTCTGAGCTGCATTCTTGGGTTATATATTCACAGGTGCAAGACCCTACTCTTGTCTCTGCTGAACTTCATAAGGTTCCTGCTATCCCACTCCTCCAGCCTGCTCAGGTCTTCCTAGAGGGTCAACTTCCCCACTCATTTTGGTGTCATCTGCAAACTTCATCAGGGTGCTCTTGATCCCAACATCCAGATCACCGATCAAGATGTTAAACAGCATTGGGCATAATACTGATCCCTTGGGGACCTCAGCTGTGACTGGTTGCCAGTTTGAGAAAGAACTATTGACTACCACCCTCTGGGTATGTCCTGTCAACCAGATCCCCACCCACTGCACAGACCACATGTCTAGGTCATAACATGGCAGTTTCTCTAGGATGAGGCTGTGGGGGACTGTGTCAAAAGCCTTGAAGAAGTCCAGGTAGACAATGTCCATCTCCAGCCTTGCGTCAACCAAGTGGGTTACTTTGTCATAGAAAGCAATCAGGTTTGTCAGGCACAATTTATCCCTGCTGAATCCACATTGGCTGTTCCCAATAACATGCTTCAGTTTACTTGTGATAGTCCCCAGGAGGATTTGCTTTGTAACTTTCTCAGGGACTGAAGTGAGGCTAATGGGTTTATAATTACCTGGGTCCTCCTTGGAACCCTTCTTATAGATGGGGGTGACATTAACCTTCTTCCAGTCTTCAGGCACATCTCCCAATCTCCATGACTTATCAAAGATTATGGAGAGTGGCCTCACGATGACATCAGCCAGCTCTCTTAACCCCCTCAGGCAGATGTCATCTGGGCCCATCAATTTGTATGGGTCAAGATCCTGTAATAGTTAACACAACAATTCTTCCTTCACTGATGGTGGTTCTGTGTCTGCATCAATCTGGACTTTTGTTACCATGTCCTGGGTCTTAACAGTGTTGTTAAAGACAGAGGTGAGGAAGGTGTTGAGGACCTCTGCCTTGTCAACATTGTTGGTGACTAGCTCACCCCTCTTATTTATTGGTGGGCCAATATTCCCCTTCTCTTTCTGCTAGTTGTTAACATATCTAAGAACGCTTTCTTGAAGTTTTTGACATCTCTGGCCAATTTCCGTTCAAGCTGAACTTTTCCTAACTGCATCTCTACATACCCTGGCAGTATTCTTATAATTTCCAAGAGATATCATTCCACTTTTCCATCTCTGGTACACTTCCCTTTTGGTTCTGAGAAGACCCAGAAGCTCATAGTTAAGCCAAGGGGACCTCTTGCTCTGTCTACTTCCCTTACCTTTAAAGAGGGTTGACTGGTTTTGTGTATATAGGAGAGTGTTCTTGAAAAACTTCCAGAGCTCACTAAATCCTTTATCCTCCATGGAAGCTTCTGATGGGATCCCTTCAAGCTGAGCCCTGAGAGAGCTGAAGTTTGCTCTTCTAAAGTCTAAAATCTTTGTATTGGAACTAACCTTCAGCATGCTCAGTAGTATCCTAAACTCCACAATGCTGTGATCACTTAAGTCATCCTCATCTCAACCCCAATATCTGGACTCCAAATTCTCCTGTCTCTTACTCCTTGCTGAAGCTCTTTTCTAACACTTCTTGCACTTGCTTGACACAGACAAAGAATTTCAAATGGAAACAATAAATCCAATATTCATGAAAATTTATGTTACTTCAGGTGTTAGCAAATGGCCTTTGCTGTGTGAGAAATCTAATCAGGCTACCATAGCGATCTCTCTCTGGCCTTTGAACATAACAAAAAACACTTGATTCTTTCCTACTCACCCATGTAATTAGGAAGCAGAGCATCAGTCAGTAACAGAGGACTTGGTGTTCAACAGAAGCTGACTTCAGGTCTGTGTTGAATTCAGATATGCCTAGGATAAAACATGACTTCAAGCCACAATAAAAAAAAATTTAAAAAGATAACTTTATGAAATCACACTTTGCTTTGATATTCAAAACCTATTTCACATATTCAGAATTTAAAATCCTGGAAGATTCTCCTTTCCTTAGTAAAAATAATAGCACCACCTTTGAAAGGAAAGGGGAATTTTCTATAAGGCTGGTGGTTGCCATGGTAAGGAAAAATGCCTCGTCTAACTGAAATCTGATTCAAATGGCTTGGATATCCGGATTCAATATGTTGCATTCTTAACTACAGGCTTTTTTTTTTTTTTTTTTTTTCTATGCAAATTCACCTGAGCAGTGTGATTGTTTGTGTGCAGAATCAAGAAAAACAGCTGATTACAGCATTGGTCACCTACCTCCACATTAGCAGGAATCTATTATGTGTATTTCACTAGATGTATATTTCACAATATATAGATGCATAGCTGTGGACCAGAACCTGATGATATAGGACCTTGCAGAAACACAGGAAAAGGAGTACAAAATAGTTATTGCTCCAGAAAATGCTCTGTACAGGAAATGGTTTGACCTCAAAACATGCTTGCTTATACTCAGAGTATGCAATTTTAGTAGGTATGAAGGCCACAGTCTCCCATGGGAATACAAAGGCAGCTATCTGTTATGTGTGGAGAAAGCAAAATGGTTTTCCTCAACACATCCAAACTGTCCTGTGGGCTGCACTGAACTCACTTTGTGCCTGTAGCTTTATCCTGTGCAGTCTTCCATGCCATGATCTAAGCTACAGAATGTCTCTCCCCTACACCCTATTTGGATGGCTTGCCTGATAAACTTGAGACAGGATGGAAGATGAAAATCTGTAGGCATTTTGTGCTCAGTCAGCACAGCAAGAGAATGAGAGCAATGAAATACAGCTCAGGAAACAAGGCAGATAAACCATATTTGAATGCTTGGGGCTTCCTCCACACTACCACATTCAGCTCTCCTTCACGTCTCTCTTACATGTTTATGTCAGGGAACTTGCAACAAGTTCAAAAGTTCAAACAGGTTCAAACCTGAAACAAGCTTACCTGGGACTGAGGCTGAACATGCTTCCATATTTTTACTGGTGTTTCCCTTTTGGCTTAGATTTATTAATAGCCCCTTTGCTGCAAAATTCTTGGACGAAGGTAAATAAAACAATAGCTCAAAATATTCGGGGGGGGGGGGATTTCTGGTAGTAGAGAGTGCATGTAATAATAATGATTTTCTTATTTAGATCCAGAATGCACAACAGTCTTAACAATTTTAGCAAACAGAAGTCACAAACAAGAGATCATAGAAGAGAGACTACAGTAAGTCAGCACCAATAGCAATTTTGTATTAATATGAAGACTGTTATACCTTAACCACAGTTAGAAAAAAATCCATTTCACACATCTCAGTCTAGTCAAAAGAAATAAACAACAACAAAAAACAACGACAAGCAACACATCTCTGACCCTCCAGACCTTTGAGTTTTCACTAATTAGTTCCATTTTGTACTAATCAATATATTGGTATTATCTGACAAGCAGACCTACAAGTACAGAAAACAATCTGTGCCAACACAGATACGGCATCACTGAATATTCATGTGAATGTGAACAACAATTCAAACACTGCTTATATTACATTTGCCTAATCATTACTAGAGAATCTATTAAAAGTACACTGTCATTCACAGAGATTTGGTTTGGCCAAGTGAATCAGAATCATACACTGTTTCACCTGCTTGAAATATACAAACAAGGAAATAATTAAAAAATTAATTGACCCGGTCAACAAATGAATCTCATGGTCAAAAAAATAAAAGAACTAATAGCAAGTCAACTAATCTGCTGTCCCCCCTCCAGAGCCATTCACTCACCTTTCCTTCCACAGGAGATGGAAGGAAAAAAACCAAGAAATGCTGTTGAAACTTTATGGCCAAGCAAGAAGTCAACTCTTCATAAAAACTGCTCTCTTGCCAGTAACTTCTGAAGTCAGTATTCACAGATATAATTCATAGATTAACATCACCATCACTGGATAAAACCCTTGAGACCTCATGGCCATGTGAATGATGAAGCATACCAGAGGGCCCCAGAGTAGTAAAAACAGAAATGGAATGAATCAAAGTGGAGAAAAAGCAGTGCCTCGAGATCTACCAACTCTCCCATTGGTCCCTGCTCCTCCAAAAATAAGACAGCAGAGCAAGAGAAGAGGAAAAGGATTTGTGAATAGCTGCAGTAGTCTCACTTAAAAAGAACTCATAGCACTCATTGAATTTCCCATTGCTCCATTTCACCATGCTTTATTTTTTTTTTGAAGCTTAAATTCACCAGTCAGCTGTACATTGGTGCCCTCTTGATATTTTCAGTGACAGACCAGGAAAGGCATCCCACATACACATACCATAACCAACAGAAGAGTTTTCTTGAATTCATGTGCACAAGTGAACTTTCTAGCTAAACAAGAATGCTCAATAAACAGAGACCTATTGTTACGTTTTATACCACAGGCTGTTCTAGGGCTTTAGTAGACACAAGTAGAAGATATTGCACTTTTTTATGGGACAGTTTTGTTCAACCTAAAAAAAAAGAATAATTGAAACAATGAAATGCCATGGATTTATACTGAAATTGTGAAAATATGTGGAATTTGTTGCATAGAGTCTTGTTTTAAAATAGTGTTAAATTCTCTTATAGAAATTAGTATCAAAGATAATACTTTTATTAAACAGTACAGCATAGTCCAGTTTAAGATTGAAGCTTTTCCATTAATAAGATTCCTCCAGAAGGCTTACCTGCAGTTGTCCTAGACCATATGCAAGCTCTATGCAATATTATATATGTTTTTCTCTTACATATTTTACATATATTATATACATTTTTACATTATATATATACACACTAAATAATCTATAGATTTCTATTCCCATATTTTGGGCTGGTTTACAACACAGTCTCCAACAGCAACTACCAGCACGTAAACAGTTTTACATCAGAATCCAAGAGGTAATTAAGCTATTACCTAGAGTATCTGAAATCATATTGAACGGTCATAAATTTTGGATGAAGAGCACACAAAGCACACTAATAAAACAAACAAAAGCCACCACCAACAAAAAATAATCCCTATTCTATGAATATTCTATGCTTCTATAAAAACCTAGAGAAATTTGAGATTCCAGTCTGTGATACAGATTGATCTCCAGAGACCATCAGCAAGGTGGAATGGAAGGAGAGAGATGAACATTATCATCAGTGGTAGAAGACAAACATCAGCAGTAAAGCATTGAATTTTATCTGAAGAAATGAATACAAACCTCTTAAACAGTAATGAAAAAAATACAGAAATACACTACCAGAACTTAAAGCTATTTATAAGAGAATATTTGTAGCATATTTTCAGCCTACTGCAGTAGGAAAATTCATGAATAATATTAGTGGCATTTATGTGATCCATTTTCTTCCTGTACAGTGTTTGTCTAATGTAATGAGATCTGGATTGGCTGAATATAATACAAATTTTAGAGTGTTATACCTGAAACTAATCCTGCATGTTAGGAGGAAAAAAAAAAAACAACACACCACAACAAAAAAAACCAAAAAGGCCAACAGAGTATCTTTAATCCATATAATACCACGTTAGTATTAACACTCAGCTGCACTAATATAGGAGGTTATTGCTGCTGAATTAACAATGTTCACAAATTATCAACCCTTAGAAGCACACAGATTACATGGACATCTTCTATATAAATATTTTTATTTTATTCTTCTATTCAGGTCAATGCCACGACATTCTAACTTGATTTGAAACATTCAAATCCCATTCTCTGAGGCAGGCAATATGGGAGAACCATGACTGACAGAAGATGCATTTGCTTTATTCTCTCAAATTGAAGTGAAAATTATTTTTGTTTCACTACATTTTGATACACACTTCCTATGAATATATGTACCAGTATGCATAGATAGACATGCAGATAGATAGATAGATAGATGCAACTTCTTACCATTCTAGACACTAAAATTTGAGTAAGTCTCATTCACAGTGCCAGGTATTCAAATAGGACTAGATGGAAAACTCACTTTTTCACAGTAGATTTCACAGAGAGCATGCAAGTCTCTTCTATTCTGAGAATAAAGGTAGAAAATTTTAGGTAGGATAGGACTGAGCATGGCTACAGTGTAAGTTAGAGAGAACTTGAAAAAGGGAATCAAGTCAGCATCTTGTTAATTGTGGTCTTATGCCCCTCTTCTCTTTGAGCCCTGTTTCCAGGTTCTTACTTTTTGTGTAATATAATTTCTGTCACCTTTTGTACAGCTACAAGTATGTTCATGTCTAGAGAAAGTTATGTTTGCATAGGAAAGCAAGGAACACCATTCCCTTTCCTCAGAAGGAAGTAACCAAGGTTTACTTGCTCAAAGCACACTGTCTACTCGATTAGGCTTGAACCCCTAGACCATCTAGGCTAATTCCTAAAACAAGGCAATGCGAAAAGCCTGGATACTGCAAGTGAAAATTTCCAGAAACCCTTTCCTTCTCAAAGGTTGGAGCAGATTCCTACCTGGTATTGGCTATTACTTCTGAAGCTGTACAAGTTACACCAGTCGAGCATCTGTCCCCAGAGAGAATTTATTCCTATTAAGGATTTGCTCCAGAGTTTTGCTGCCTTGTCACAGTACAGTGGCTACAGTCCCAGAAAGGCTTGCCTCTCAACATATAAACGAGCTATGTATTCTCCTCCATTATTCAACTGCTGCATTTATGCCATCTCCTTTGCAACAGGAAAACCGCAGCTGTCTTGTTTATATTTGCATCAGATACAAGGGTCTTAAGATAATTCCTTAACAAATCCTTTATAAGCCTGCAAGCATACCTGCCAACTTTGATAGGGGAAATATGGCATGCAAAGTACAATGGGTCTGTAGGGAAATACAGGGCAAAGGACCTCCTGACATAGACAGGAGAGAATGTTTTTGTGTAGATTCAGAACAACTGGGACTGCTATAATGTAAAAGGAGTTAGGAAGTCTTTTAAGTCTAACATATGTATTCACATCCTTTAACAGAGTAGGTTGGTGAGATAAATGTGTTATAATGTTGGTCCTGGGAAATAGATGAGAGTTGAAATGAGTTGACAGGCCTGTATGTAAGGCTCAAACTCTCCCTTCCTGCAAATACAGAAGAGAAACTAAGTGAGATTTGAGCTGACTCTGTATCCAAATGTGATATCCAAGAAAACTCTTCTACAGTAGAGGTTGCAATAGCTCATATCCAATATAAATTAAGACAATGAACTAATGCCTAACTTAACTTCTACTCCAGTTTGCATGGATTTTTAAAAGAAACCCCCCACTTTTACTATTTTCCCACTCTCCATCAAACTTACCAGGTTGGCATTCATTATAGACTTTGTATTTTAGTGTAAGCAAAATCAGACCTCTTGCAAGAGGCTAAAAAAATTGATTACTTAACTGAGCAATAATTAGATATAATAGAAGAGAGAAATACTCATACATGAAGCCTGAGAGACAAAAAATTAACATTGGTTATGCACATCCCGACCCGAGTATGAGAGCAAAGAAATAATCATAGACTTGTCATTACAGGAGATGAGTTAAAGACAGAAAGGGGAAAGAATCTGATCTCACTCTCCTGACTTTAGGCTCACTGAACAAATATACATCATAAAATGTAGGGAGGCATTAACACAGTCATATTCTAGTATCACTTGTTACATTTGTAACTAGTGATAACTGCCAACACTAACAGTGTAACTGCTAAACTGGCTATGCTTAGGGCTGGCTTTTTCAGATTTCTCAATGCTCTAAAACTATGATCTCCAAAAAGAGAGCACACCAAAAAAAATGGAGTAAAGATCAGATAAACATTTTCCTGATTTGAAAGTATGATTGCTATTCTGAAGGAAAATCTTCACATTTTCTACTTATCCATAGAAACTGGGAAACCAAAAGCAGACAGGGACCGAACATGATATTACTATAAATTCAATTATAAGGCTAGATTTTAAGGATCATTTAATTTTATTTAAATGCTACCTTTTCTGGAGAGGAGCTTCTGAAGTGAGCCATCCCACTGAGAGAACTGAAGCTTCCCCATGTGCTGTCTCCAGGGACAGCAGTGGAGATGCCCTAGAGGACTAAGTGGCCATTCTGCTGGGTTGCACTTCACTTGGCAGCACAGCACAAGGAGAAACTTGCTATCCAAAGTGATGCAGCTTTTCTTACAGATCTTAATGTTCCTTTGAAGGTGGAACTTATCTGTGCACCTGTATGGGCTTAGCTACACCCAGGCCTAAAAATTCATCTTCTTGGGGGCTGTCAGGGTCTAAATACATTTTGGAACCTGAATGCAGACATCAACAGGACTCTTTGAAACGTACTTAGCCCAGGCAATGATTCCCAGTCTGAAATTACCTTCATTACACCAACATCAGGCATTTGCAAGCTGTCCTCTCTTCCTAAAGGTATTCTTTTTGCAACACCCTATCGCATAATTTGAGTTAAACACAGACACAAAGGCTGTTAGAGACTGAACAATGGCATTTCTAAGTTCTGCCTGCACTGCTGTTGCTATTGCAAAATTTCACACTCATTCATGCCCGATCCTGCTTTATTCATCGTAACAATGATCAATTAAATAGTGTAAACTAGGTGAAGGTATTCCAATAAAAGTTTACCTTTTTTTCCAAAGCAAGTCTACACAATGTTTTCATTAAAATCCCCTATAGCAGGTAAAATGCACTTTGCCATTCACCATCAGCAATAACAGCTGTGCACCTGAAGTAAGCAAGACAGCAGGAGGAAAAGCTGCCTTACAGAACTAACTGAAATTCTGTCAATTTTGAGCTCCAAGTTAACATTTCAAAGTGATTTTGAAAGCCTGAGTCTCCAAGGACAGAAAAATGACTTTGACACATAGGTCACTTAGCTACTGTTAACCTTACTCCATTTCAGACAGACTAAAGGTATCGTGTAAAGAGTGAGAGTTCTCGTTTTCCTTTTAATGTAAGATTCAACAGAAGATGTGCTTTCTTAAAACAAGGAGAATATAAAAAGGTTTCTATAGCCTATTTCAGAAATAGCAATTTTGCCACCTTCTTTTCTTAACAAAAAAATGATTAAAAAAAAAAAGAAAGAAAAGAAACTTTGGAAGTTTTTTTAAAGACATTTCTACCTAACATTTGGTTTATTTTCCTTCCAAATTTTCTGCTTATTTAAAATATAGAAAAGAAATAAATAATCCAATGGGTTTAATAAAACAGACAAAACAAAACACATCTCCATGCATTTAATCAGCTTTCACTTTCTTATCTCTAATCCCATGAATCTAATCCCACTCTAGCTATTTGTAAGCATCTTTCAGGCAGAAGAGTCAAAGCTAAAAGGCTCTGTGTGTGTGTAGTAGGAAGCTTTTGAGGTCTTTTTTTTTTAAATACTTCTGGACCATTTTTCACAAAAACACAGATATTTCCTTCTGGCATCAAACAAAGCCTATATAGCCCAAACTAGTTCAATCCTGAATCTGCAAAGAGTCACTGTCAAATGCTTGAGAGGAAAATGTGGATCCATTCAGTAGAACTGGAAAAAAGCAGCTCTACCTGTCTTCAATACAGTTCTCCAAAAGACTGCCCAGTGCATGAATTTTGTACAACTCATGCAAAATTGGTCATCAGTAATGATAATTCTGTCTATTATGAGACACATTCTCAGAAATAATCCTGTGAAAACAAGTTTCCTGTTGAAACACAGGCATTAAATTTCCGCTTCCTCAATTTGGAGTTTCCTGAATTTTAATGGTAAAGGAATTGCTGCTTGCATAGGATGAGAAGCTCCATATCTACAAATGCAAATCAGACCATAGAAAGGGGACAAACCCAGCAGTTCAGAGTTTTGTTTCCTACTCATTTTTTCACTTTAAGTCAGTAATTCAATATTTCTGTCATTTAAAAAGACCTGGAAATAGCTGACAAATCAGTATTCCAGTCATTACTATAATTATCTTGATTTTCTTTTTACTCATTCTTCGAAATAGTTGGTGCACTCTACAGTATTTTGGTTCCAGCATAGGAAATTTGCGGCTCAAAATCTATCTTATGCATATTTTTCTATTTACCAGTATGTGTAATACTCATTCCAATCATAGCCCTTGTGTACTACTATAGCTATAGTAAATAAAGCTAAGCATAAATCTGATAATTTTATTTTTCTCTTTAGCTCAACACAGTTCTATTCCTCCTCAAACATCCCTTCCTGTCAGAACTAGTATCTATTTCCCCCTTCCAAAAAAACACTCTTGCTGCAAATCAATTCCAAATGCCACAAAGTGTTGTGTTGTTCTAAGCAGTGGAGTAGCTTTCAGAGAATGAACTTGGATAATGTCACCTTTTGACCTCCCCTGCCTCTGCAATCCCACAACTGTAAATGCTTTTCCAAAACAGTTTCTCTTCTGCATTGGGAGACAATTTGTATGATTTTGCTTCGGCAGAAATAAACGATGCCATTTGTGTTTCTTGGGTCAAGCATCAATAATTTAAAAAAGCAGCATCATATCTCAGACTAAAGCAAAGCTGAGTTTAGAAGTTAGAGCATCTCGCATTCTGCAAAAAGAGAATGTAAGGGATATAGGCTTTTGTCAGAAGCCCACACATTTATGGCTTTTTGTCTAAGAAAAAAAACATTTTATATCTTATTTAACAACTTTAACTTAATTTAATCTTTGACATCTCTGGAGTTCACAGGATACTTCCAGCTGCCACTGTGACATCTGCTAGGGAGGGCAGAAATAATTTACAGTCTACCAACAGCTGCTGTGGGTTGCAAGATTGTCTTTTTAAGAGAGGACATGGGAAGAAAATTTGTGGCAAAAGCTTTCCTCATCCCCACCCTCTGCTACTAAAGCACTATTCAGTCTCAGCAAAATTAATGAATCCTCTCATTAAAAAGTAGCCTTATAATTTAAAAAATAAATTCCCGGGTTAGGCAGCTTCTGGAAATCAGTGGAGTCAATCAGACCTTTACATAGTAAACAAATGCTCCTGGGCCAAGCTTGGCCTTTGTTAATCTGTCAGGCTCACATGCATCTGTGAATTTAGCCTTGCATCATTTCTGAGTAAAACAGAATTCTCAGTAGACAGATGGAAAAATGAAACCTGGAGACTTTGAGGACAACAAACCAAATATGCTTCAGTAAGTCTTAACTCTGTTTTCAGATATGCCAGCAGGAATTTCTGATTTTGATAGCAGAGTTAAGACCACACCAAGTGCTTCTAAAAGTAACAGCAGAAGCAAATTGTCCAAAGGAAATCAATAGAAAAAACTATTGGTGGTTTGTAGGTGCTTTACAACACATGGTGTTATGATGCACTTGAGACATAGCTCTATGTGAAACTCTTTTCAGCAGTTACTCCATGTTTTTAGCACTTGAGTTCAAGGACTGCATTCTCTAGAAATCCACACAGAAAAATACATCATGGTGTTGTGTATCTGGTAGTTCCTGGCCCTCCTGTCACACAGGGTCATGGCCTAACTGTTCAAGTCACCTTTGTATCTATAATTAAAAACAAAACAAAAAAACCCCTACAAAACAAAACCCCCAAAACCCTACCTATATATTTAAGTTAAAAAAAAAAATAAAAAAAAAAAATTGAAAACACCAAAATGGTGAAAATCAGCCAATCAAAACCAGTTACTTCATACATGTCCTATATAACCACTGTTTTCCAAGAGTAGCTGTAGGATACAGGATGTAAGTGAACTGCTTGTACATTTAGATGACACTAATGTCCTTCAGAAGAGTGGTGTTTGCCTATCCAGCTGCTGTCTCACCCCAACACAGCACGGCTACTTAAATCAACACATTCATAAAGAGATACTCTTCGATGTCACAGCACTAACTAAAGACAAGTGTACTTCAACAAGCAGGATATACTCTTGTGTACGTGCAGTCAATGAAAGGGTTCATAAGTCTTTGCATAATCCAGTTCCAGGACCTGTGACTGCAGCAAGCACTAAATGGAAGAGTGTATTGTACAGTCAGGCTTGGTAATCTGTCACCTGCAGTGTAGTCTGCTGAATTGTTTAATCTCTACTAGTACATAACTCACAACTGCATTCTAGGAGTTTTAGTTAAACTGCAAACTTCCCATTTGAGTCCTCTACAAACCCTGTCTCTCATTAAGCTAGGAAGGTGATCACTCAGCACCATACATTACTGTGAAAAAAGGAAGCTTCTCGAGTGAAGACATAAGCCTGTCAAGCAATTCCATTTTCAGTACACACATGCTGAATGCTGCTATGAATCCAGATCTGTCAATGCATAACCAACAGGGTGGGTTTACAGCTACTAAAATATGGCTCATACCTTGTACATTTACTTTAAGTAGGGTCAAGGATGATGGGTTCTGGAGGGAGGAGACACCTTGCCGCTGTTTAAAATGTTTCTCAGTAAGAACACTGGCTAAAATATCCAAAAAATCAATAATTACATTTTTTTTGTTTGTTTGAATTTTGCTAATTGAGTTGCTATCCAGCCTCTGGTGCTACAGACTGCTGTGTAATGCACTAACCCACTGATCCATGCTGCCTTCAATTTTCTTTGATGCTTCCTACTTTTTAAATGCTGAAGGATTAGGTTAACCTTGCAAGTGTAACATCTAATTTCTAACATAGTTACCTCCTGCAATTTATTTGGTCGAATTTTCCAAAGACAGTATTTTACAAACTTAGACCTTCTACGGGCACACTGTACCTAAAAGAAATAAATAGAGAGATGATAAATAAATGTCAACCTTTATAGCTCATTTTGAAGACAGATCACGTTATATCATCAGCTGGAGACTACATCAATGGTGGTGACTTAGTTGCTTTATAAAACATTCTCTGAGCCTCAGATGAGAGGCACGTTATACACAAAATCTAGTGTGTGCAGGAAATATACATTGTATATCTACAAAATGGGCCATATCCCACTGCCATTAAAATTGATGGGAGTTTTGCCATTCACTTCAATGGGATCAGCAGCAGTATATAAAGATGAATTGGCTATAAGTGCAGACACTGGCGCTTTATGGACGTGACAATATAAAAGCCCTGTGTGAAGTAATGAAATGAATTATAACAGTGCTGTGTATGTCAATCTTCCTCCTTCTACCTTCAGTTGCTGTATCAGGAACATTAAATATTTCCCTGGTTAGCCATAGAATCATAAAAATTACAGATAAAAAAGTACTATTAAGTCTACTTCCTGCCAACACAAAATTATTCCTCCCTGTACCTTTTATAATCCTCTGTGCCATCTGGTTTTACAACCCTCAACTGTTCTAGCATCTTCCAATATCAAAATCTTCAGATACTTAATCACACACTCAGCCAAGGTAGACTTTTCCTAGAAAATAATGAAGTAAAAAACCACTACCAAACAACCATGATTTATCACTCTCAATTTCCTCTTACCTTATTTCACTTTGGGACAATTAAAAAAATATTATTTGAGAACTCTATCCATTATGTATTTCCCTGCTTTTGATAGCCCACCACACCCAAATGCATGCAGCAATAGCTGCTCATTTGTTACTGGTGTGATGGTGAACACCAGCAGCAGGAGGGAGGTGAAACGATCATTTAGTTCCCTGAACTTTGAACAACATAATTCCAGAAGTGCATTTCAGCAAAGACAAGAAACTTGAAATCTTTCAGGTAAAGTTTTAGAAGTTCATGGCAGGTATATTGGAGACCTACCAAAGCAGGGAGCTGGTGATACAGGAGACCCTTTTCAATAATATGCTCATAAGGCACACACAGTGTCAAATTCCTTGACACAAGCAGTTCTTATTTTATCAGCAAGATTGAATAAGGAGTTTGCAGGCACGGTTATTTATGGGCAAAACCTAATTAAATAGTCAGTCTAGAAACCACCATTTATTTCTCAGTAATATGCAGATACTTGTCTTACAGTTATCAGTAAGGCTAAAACCATTAAAAAAACCAAAACTATCATTCCGTTGTTACTTTCGTGTTGCTCCTTGCCCATTCACTCCTTACTGCCTTGTCACATTTCTGGGCTTTACCTTATCTTAGTTAGGGCAGAGAGCACCAGCCTCCTTCCTCTTTTAGGGTAAGATGTTTAATAAGCACCAAGCATGTTAAAAAAAGTGCATCTAAAATACATTCTTTATTTTTATGTGTCTTCAAATCAAGGAAACTTGAGCAGGCAAAGATGCTATAACACCTATTCACAGACAGAAGTTCTGCCTTCTCAGTTTGTACCATAGTCAAGATGGTTTGAAAGCCATTCATTCACAGATTCTCACTGAAGCAAGAAATGCATCTCTAGAAATCTTCCTAGCAGGAAAGAAAGTTACTTGGTACAAATCATAGAATGGTTTGGGGTGGAAGGACCTTTAAAGGTATCCTGTCCAGCTCCCCTGCAGTGAGCAATGGGAGAAGCAGGAGGAGTTGTGTTAGGGCCCATACCTGATGCAGATGCTGCTATACAAGTATTACACCAGAGTAGCATGGGGGACCAAGACACAGCAACGGTTAACCAAATCTCTTTTGGATCACTGCGAGATCTACTCTGACGCTGCACGTAAATGAGCACCTTGCATATTTTGACTGCTTTACTTGATTAGCCTTGTCAGAAGTTAGGTCAGGCCAAACTGTTATGGTCGTTAAAGATGAAAGCTACACAACAGGGAAGCACCATTTTGTAAAGAATGTCTCTAATCGGCTGAAGTCCATCATTCAAATTCGGGAAACTGTGCTGCCTTCTAGTGCTCTTACCTTCTTTAACAAAAGACTTTTGGAACACTTCTTACTAACTATAGAATATATACCTGTGGTTTTAGGATAGCAGATCTGCTTTCTTTTCCTTTGTGAACATGAAGAGTTATATCACCATGACACAATGGCAAATGATCATGGTACTGCGATGTCCATCTTGTTATGTCATCACAAAGTGAAACAGCAAGAAAGTATACATATATAAAGTGTCCATCATAAACACAGCTGTAAGGAGTAGAAATTCTTCAGTAAAATAAAAAGACTGACACAAAACCTAAGCTTATGTTCCACCCCTTTCTCTCAGGACTAATTGCGACTTTTTGATCAAGGCATTTAATTTGGTACCACCTAAGACTTTTCTACATGGAGCCATGGAAGCCCTATAATGCTTGGCCCTGTTGAAAAAATACATGCAGCTAGTAAGAAAAAAACACCAACTTTCCAAGGCCATTTGGCCTTGACCTCAGATCTTAGGAGGCATCCAGAACGATCACCCAGTGAAAGCATTTTCTGACAAATGTTTTATGATTGCTATGATCTGTCTTATAAAAAACCCTATCTTCAGTAAAAAAATCACGTGGTGGGGACACAGCAGCACCATCTAAAAGCTAAGACTAGCGACTGTGTATGCCCTGTGCTCTCTGATCCAAGTTTGACAAACAGATAACTGAGAACTTTAAGTTTCCCTTTTACCCAAGTTTTTACTTAGAAGTCAAGATACTACACCAATATGTGCTGTTCCAGTCTCCCCTGAAAGAGTGAGCCTCATTTATAGCAAATATTGCATAAAGTTAAATCAACTTACCAGGAAGCATGTTCTGTGACACAACAGACTATTTAAGCCAGATCGGAGTCTCAAAATTTCCTCCCACCTAATCAGTTTTTCTGATAGGAGCACTGCACTGATGCAGCTATTCATTTTGCAAGAAACAGGTATCACAGAATCTTTAGGGTTGGAAAGGACCTCTAGGATCATCAAGGACAACCTTCATCTTCACATCTCTCTATCCATTAGACCATAGCCTCAAGTGCTACATCCACTCGTTTTTTAAACACCTCCCTGGGCAGTCTGTTCCAGTGCCTACCCACTCTCCCAGTGAAGAATTTCTTCCTAATATCTAGTTAGGCAAATGTGCTCTGTTTAAGTGCTCATAACTAATTGAGGTTCCCTGAAAATTTAAAGCAAGACTCCTGCAGTTTTTACAATTGATATCCTCAAAAGACACTTTTTTCCTAAGATAGCCAAATGAACGAAGGGGATCATCCCACCCCAGCACAGGTAACTGTGGTTCCCACCCTCCTCCAAATGAACTTTTCTTTCCCCACCACCCAGGTATTCACAAACCTTTTCCCGTGCAGGGTGCAACGTTGCTGCTCTTCCGCATTAACAGCCATG
The DNA here is from genome assembly GCA_024611175.1 of Megaceryle torquata. NCBI lineage: Eukaryota > Metazoa > Chordata > Aves > Coraciiformes > Cerylidae > Megaceryle > Megaceryle torquata. Next base: position 41,886 of record JANIJG010020788.1, read on the forward strand.
GCATCTCTTCTCCACCGTTTCACGTTTGACTTCCACTGCTGTATTCTTGATCATTTTCATTTTACCCCTCTTTCAGTGTGCTTCACCTTCTTTCCAGATCTCAGTAAGTAAGGCAAGAGATTGTTAGTCCCCTAGTTAACTCTTAACAGTCCACAGCCATTTGCCTGTAATGTGTTTTTGCACAGCGGAGAATGCTTCAGACAAGCCATAATTGCATTGTGTGAGGTGTCACTTAATAAAGGATAAAATTTGGCAAATACTGAAGCAGCCTTTTATAGAAGGTCTTCGTTTCTTACTGTGCCAAACCCCTCAAAACTAATAGGGAAATTACTTTTTGTACGCTTGGAAAGGGAATGGCAGAAAAGCATGACAGTACTTGAGTTCTAGTTATCTCTGCTGCCTCTGAGGTACACTGGCACTGATGTGTGCTACACACAATATGATTGTGAGTAGTCAGACAAATAATCTCTTAACTGCCTTCATTAGAGATAACACAGATTTCTCTGGCTACTCCACAGAATCACTGAATGGTAGGGACTGGAAGGGATCTCTGGAGATCTAGTCCAACCACCCTGCCAAAGCAGGATCGACTAGATCAAGTTGCACAGGAATGCATCCAAGCAGGTTGTAAAAGACTCCAGAGGACTGTTCCAGTGCTCTGTCACCCTTCCAGTAAATAAGCTTTTTTTAAAGCTTGATGTAGAACCTCCTGTGTTCTAGTTTGTCTCTATTGCCCCCTGTCCTATAACTGTGCACCTCTGAAAAGAGACTGGCCCCATCCTCTTGACAGCTGCCCTTTAGATATTTATAAACATTGATAAGATCCCCTCTGTCTTCTCCAGGATAAACCAACCCAGGTCTCTCAGTCTTTTCTTGTAAGAGATGTTCCAGTCACCTCAGCATCTTTCTTGCCCTCTACTGGACTCTCTTCAGTAGTTCTCTATCTCTCTTGAACTGAGAAGGCCAGAACTGGACACAGTACTCCAGCTGTGACCTCACTAGGACAGAGTAGAGGGGGAGGAGAACTTCCCTCCACCTACTGGTCACTGTGTTCTTAATGCTCTCCAGGATACCATTGGCCTTAATGGCCACAAGAGCCCGCTGCTGGCTCATGATTAACTTGTCCAGTAGGACTCCCAGGTCCTCGGTGGAGCTGCTTGCTTTCCTGCAGGTCATCCCCTAATCTGTATTGGAGCATGGGGGGACTCAAAAAATACAACCAAATGGTCATTTTTCTTGCCCTCAGCTTGCTTACATGCCTTTTTCCTGGGGCTGCAGTCTCCTCTACGTTAGAGGACCTTACTTGTTGGCTACCCTATTTCCCTCAGAGTTGCTTGTGAAAGAGGAAACAGGAAATAGTCATTTAAATACAATTCCCTGAGGAAAAAAAAAAAGTGTAAATGGGAAAAAGGTTGAAGCCTCCTCCTAAAGGTGAGCAGAAGTTGTGATAGGACATCGTAAGTATCCAAGAGGTACTTGAATGGACACAAAAGTACCCAAGTGGACATTGCTTCTCCACACGCGCAAATCTTGCCCCTTACCTCCACAGTCATGCTTCACACCCTTTCTGCTTTTCCCTTCTCACCCCCTCTCCCTCTGCATGTGCTTAACCCAATCCCTGCCACCAGCCAGAACAGAACAGAAAACCAAAAACCAACTCCACAGCATTCTGGACTAGCATTCATCTTCTGAAAAGCAAAAGAAGTATAACATGTTAATTAGCTTCATTTTTTTCCTGCCTTTTTGGTGCACTTTTAGATTAATTGAAAAGAAACTCCAGGAGATCGGCAAAGGATTGTACAGAACTCAGTGCAGCTTTTATGTACATCAGGAGGCCTTGCTGTTTAATTTAAGTCTAATGCAAAGCAGTTCACAGGGACTCGCCCGTATGCTGAGATTGAGTGAAACTCCACTTTCAAGGATCCTTTTGTTCTTTCTGTGATTACCTAGTCCACAATCTCGTCAATCATTCAGTTTAACCACATATTTTAATTCCATCCCTGAATAAGTGACATTCTTGGCTTTCCATTTCAATTTCCAGAGGGTAAATAAAAATGATAGAAAGCTTTTTGACAAGGGTACTGTTATTGCATCTAGTACCCTGAGATGACTCCAGATCTGAGTATTACATTTAATGTTTCTGGGACAGATGCTGCTAGGTTTTTTTCATGGGAATGCAGTGTCATCTGCATACATTAGTTACTTCCATGCCTCAAGTTGCATGCACTTTATAATCTCTTAAGTTTTCAGGGACACTGCTAAAAATTTAGTCACACAAAAGGGGCAGAGTACCTTACACGTTTATTTCCTTCAGCAAAAGGTGCAGCAGCAAGAGAAACTGTCCAACCCATTCTCCTCCCAGTTGCAGAAGCCTGAAGAACCGAAACTACAGCTCACAATCACCATCCACTTGCTGGCAAAAAAGATTTTCTTCAGTTCCAGTGCTGGGCTTCAGGTGCTCTGCTTTCTTACTGATCTAGATACTATGGGCAGGACCTTCCCAGCAGCCACAATGCTCAGAGCTGGGACAAATGTTGAGTGCTCCATAATCATGAGTGTACTGACAGAGAACTCATGGGAATGCAGAGTCAAGGATCATCAGTATAACTTGGTGAGCAGAGAATTAAGGCACTGAAAAGTCAGTTGAATTTTTTCAGAGACAAGAGGCAGATCAGTCACAGCTGTAGCAAGCATTTCTGAGCTCATAGCAACAGAATCACTGGAGAATTTAATGTAGAACTACTGAATTTCCAGCATGGTTACATGTTGCTCCTCACAGAAGGCCTCAGGCAATCAGTTTCTTTCCTACCTTTGTTAATGAGGTATAGAATCACCCATCTGGTATTTTTTCCAGTAGTCAGAAGTTTATATTCTTTTGTATTAAAAAATAATAAATCTGCATTAACAAGTCATGTTTGCAATTGCAAAAAACTTGATATTGCATATATACACAGATGTACACACAAAACATATTAAATATATAAATGTATAGTCTCACACATGTACCTTTCCACACAAGCACCTCACTGACCAAAAAAAAACCTGTTCTTTAAAACATCACTCCTTAAAATCAATTATTATAAGCTTATTTCAGGGAAAGGATCCCTCTTTGCTCAGATGGGGATGAAAGGGCTCTGTTGTACTTCAAGACAAGCATTTGACCCAATATATACAAGGTTACATGGTCCACTCATGGGCATAATTCAAGCACTGCTGGATCATAAGTTTTTACACCTAACCCAAAAAGGAAGACACAGTTTGCAAGTGAATACACATGAACGTGTGCACATCTGTCTATACATTATCCATAGCATTGCATAGCAGAACTGAGGGAACCTAAAAACAGCACCAGTACACATTCTCACTGAGAGAACTCCCTCTTTCCTTACACACACCAGATACAACATAATGAATCCACATAACATTTCTTAACTTGGTGGATAAGCCACTTCTCCAGATTTACAGTTATGATGAACAAAACAGACAAAAAAAACCTCTCTGAATACTGTGCCATTATGGCAGTTATTAATCATTCTGCTTCTGCTTCAAGTATGGGCTCTAGAGACTGCTGGATATACTGCATTATGACACAAACTGAGTACCAAAGCTGAACATATCGAAATCTACTGTTTTAAGGACATTTCAACGTAATTTACTCTTTCAATTTATATTTTTGTCAGCTCAAAAATATATATATAAAAGAAAAAGCTGGTGTTGATATAGCTGCTGACCTTTGTGACCATAAATAAAAGACAGTTTTTAACCAGTAAACAATTTCGCAAATGTGAAACCTGTTTTGCCAGTACTTGGAATAGTCAGTGCTTAAGATGACTCTGCATACAAATCAGTTCTTATAGGAAAACAGATTTTTCGATGTGTTTGAGAAAGAATGCAGGATTTCCATGGCTTCAGAGGCAGACAATTCAGATAATTTATTTTAAAATATATTCTAATAAAATCAAACTAGCACTTAAAAAAAACCAAAACAAAAACAGTGCAAAAAAATCACCACAGGCCTATATTCCAGGATATAAAACCACTTAAGATCATCACCTTGAAAATAATACAAAGCTCCCTGGACTTCATAAGGACTTCAGAGACCCACAGATACATTCAGTCTTTTAAGCTAAACGAAGTTAATAGTTTAGCCTCCTTTTTATTAGGCAGCAGCTGACACAAAACTGCTATGTTCTATATTGAGTTGCCTTGGACGTGTTCATATACACATGCTATATTAGAAGTATTCATTTATCACATAGCCTTTATAAAAAGCTAACAGGCATCAGAGGGACTACATTTTCTTTAATTTAGCTACATACATTGGACCCCATGCTCTGCCTTTCTCTGGAAGAACCAGAAGTTCATGCTGCTGCATACCACTGAGAAAAGTGAATTCCTGAGAAACGGCTTTGGCCATTTTACTTATGTCAACGGGTGTGACATTACTGCAGGAGTTCAGAATGAGATTTATTACATTGCTGTTTTCTGCATTTGACAGAGTGCACGTAGAATAGACCAAAGATCCACCAGGACGCAATGCATTAATAGCAGACCTGCAAATTAAAAAAACAAAAATAAAACATTCAACATATTTGTATATAGACATACTGGGGGTGGAGAAACATGTAAAGTTTTATGAATCTAGAGTTATAAATTGGTATAAATAAGAGGAAAATAACATAATGAAAACATTTTAACAGTAAGTAATTGACAGTTCAGGAAAATTTCTGCAACACATTCTTGCTTTCTCACTTATTAATGTACTCTCAGTTAACTGAAGGTATTTTTTCTGCAACACTGACACAGAAATCAGCACCCACCGAGTTCCAGAATACACTTCAAGCATTCATATGCGCAGCACGATTATGAACATGCTGCAACCGTGCATACAAAATGAGTTACACCACATCAAAGGTGCTAGTTGGACACTTAGCTTAGCTCCTTGCGTGAACCAAATATCAGAATGGACAACTAATTACCAGCCTGTAATTTTATATAGACTTCTGCAAATTCTGCAACTTTGTGGGTTAAGAGGACTCAGGGGTTTCACTGAGCCACTACTTTTCAACTTGATTTCCTAAGGAAATACAACTTACTCAGGCAACATCATCTGCTATGTACCCTTCACCTATAAAACTGTTGAAAAAATTTTACTAAACAAAGACAAAACACTGGCTTTAGATTTCAGGTGTCCTGAAAGCTTCATGACTACCACTGGATAGACAGAAAAGAGGTGTTTCTTCTTCCCCACTGAAACTGAGTAAGAACAGACTGTTTACTTTCCCTTAAAACAGGTCTACAAGGTCCTTTTTTAGACAGATAAAATATAAAGTATATAAATGATATGGAATCCATATTTGCCTACTGCATAGAAGAGTAGGAGAAAAATCTCAAATCTTGCACGACAAGAGCATTCTTCAGATCTGGTACCACCACATAACTGAAAGAGGAAGCTATTAAAATGCTTACTTAATGTAATCCCTTTTAATCATATACTTTGGAGCCTCCAAGGACATAATGGCTCAAAGACTTGAGTTGTAAGCTAGTACTCCATCAGATGACTTCAGGGCTTCTGGAAAACAGGTACTGGTGGGCTGAACCAAATACCACATTAAAATAAAAATGTTCCCTAAACAAAACTTTCTTTTGTTTAAAACCAAGAGAATTTGAACAGGTGAATGCTGTTACTCAGCTTGTGAGTATCAGAGACACAACAAGGCAGGCACTCAGGAGACCATATGACACACCCTCCATATGGAAAGACCCCGAATAATCTTAGATTAGTGGATACTACTGACAATAATTGCACTGACCTAACACCCCCCACCCCCCCGAAAATCTACAAAGAAAATAAACAGATCAGTAAATAAATAACATTTACAAAATAGGCAGAAAAACCATCTATCTTCAAACAGATGAGTTGAGCAGTCCCCAAATGCAGTGAGCCTGATTTCAAGCCCAGATAAACAAACAATGCAACTGAAACACCAATTCCTCCAGAGCCAAACTGGACTTACTAAGGGTGATATCTGAACAAAAACAGATGAGAAAGAAAGAAGAAAATACAAGGGGAAAAAGATAAGTCCCTTTAACAGGATTGGGCCTTTCCAGGAAAGAATCAATATAGAAACCCTCATCATAAGCGGCATCAAAGCAAATCACAGATGAAAGCTACTCTGAAAGCCCTGTCCAAAATAGTAAGGAAACACAAGGACAAATGACTGTTTCAGAGATAATGCAATTCTCTTCACTCTCTCAGGTGAAAATTCCTGCGTCTTTTACCCAATCTGCTTCTCTGGGGAGTGTACACATGATCTTGCTCTTTTCCTCTACGAGTCTTGGTAACATTAATAAGCAAGCCAAGCACATATTTTACTGGAGCCTATACTTCTCCAATTTTAGTTAATGTAAAAGAACAGAGCTCTCTCAGCTGATGATACTCAAAGAAAAAAAAAAATCAGTGTTTAATTCCTTTATCAGTCTTCAACAAAAAGATGGAAAGTGAGCAGATGGCAAACACATTTAGCCTGAGTGAGTGAGCAGTTGAATTCAGCCTGCTATAGGTAAAGAGGAGGTTACAGACTACTTAGGTAGTCCAAATACTTTCAATTTAACTGGGCCTAATGGACTCATTCTAGGATACTTTCTAAACTAGCTAAAGCTATCAAAGAATTGCAAGCTTACCTCAGACCCTGCAGTCAGTAGCTTTTGAGAGTCTGCAAAAATGTTTAAGAATGTTTTAAACACACGCTGATAGAGGACAACATTTACAATGCCACCTTGAGGCAGTAAAATAGAGCAGATTTCATCCCTTCCAGATCTTATTTTCTAAAGTTCTACAGTTACTAGTATGCATTTGAATTTCCCAGCTCCAGATATTCAACTTTCTTTCCCTCTGCAGCCCAACACACATGCAGAATCATAGAATGGTAAGGGTTGGAAAGGACCTCTGGAGATTATTGAGTTCAGCCCCTGACAGAGCAGATCACCTAGGGCAGATGACTCAGGAACACATCCAGGCAGGTCTTGAAGTCTCTAGAGAAGAAGACTCCACAACCTCCCTGGGCAGCCTGTTCCAGCCTCCATCACGCTCACAGTAGACGTTTTTCCTCACGTGAGGTAGAACTTCCTCTGTTCCTGTTTGTGTCCACTGCCCCTCATCCTATCACAGGCACCACAGGGGCACCTGCTACTCCTTAGCAGGCTACAAAAGCACCACTACTGGACCCAGGGCCCTTAAGCTGTCTTCACAGTCTCTCCAGCTATCTTCCTTGTTTGCAGCCATCCTGCTGTGGCTGTAGCTGTCCATTTAAAAGGGCAGTGCTTATGCTGCTCTTCTCTGTCCTGTCTGAGGAACCACAGTGTACCCAGATGTATGGAAGGTAATTGTTGTAAAGCAAAGCAGGAAGGTACAACCTTCCTTTCACATGAACAAGCAGCCATCAAACTGCACAGTGATTCCCTGTCTACTTGGCCTTAATACCAGTTCCAGAAAACATAAAATAACTTTTTTTTTTCCCCTCTTGTAATCCTTCCTGCTTTCTACCTTTCACATTAGAACTCAAAGAGAATAAGGATGAAATTTAAATGGACTCTCAAAGTTCAGCTGATCTTCACAGTATTATTAGAAATCCCCTACTTTACTCATTTTCACAGAATTTCCCCCTCCAGCTACATCTTTTCCATAAACACAGGAATGCCAAGCCATTAGAGGGCAGCTGGTTGGCTTGAAAATGTGAAAAAGTTTTTGCATGACAATCAATATGTACTTTTAGCATACCCAGTAACTTTAGTCACAGAAGCAGATAACACTGACTGCTTACCTACCTATGACAAATACTACCTAACCATTTCAATAAGAAAATATCTGTACCACACAGAAGTGGAAAAGGTAAAGGTGAAAGTGTATATCAAAAAATCAGATACAGGTACTGCTTACATGGTTAAAAGCCTGGACACTTGCTATGTGTCCTTTTCTTACCATTTATAAAATAACCATTCAAGACAACACTTTCAAGCGCACCATGTTCCTAAAACTGAGTGACTGGGGTAGTGATTGAGAGGAAAGAGCAGCACAGGCTTCTGAATGAAACCCTGAAAATCTCACATCAAAAAACCCCCAACTCTAAGCCTCCCTTAGCTTGGGAATCTTTACTGGCCCATGACCCAAAAAAGGTCAGGCTGCTCAGTGAAGTTATCTTTATCCTGAAACCAAGTCATGAATTAAAATATCTAAGGAGAATTACTATACGCTGCAAGGTTAATCAATGTATCTATCCATCTTGTCAAGATCAGCAACAGTTGTTTCAGTCGCTGTGTTCAAAGTCAACTGCCCACTATCCCTGATTAAGCCGTGCTTAGCTTTTGATAAACCTGCACTGAGCTGCAAAATTCAAAGTGAAATGCTGGGCTCAAAGTCACAGAGTGATACTACGCTGAACTAAGCAGATTCAGGGAGTCTGGTCCCCTCCTCAGCAGCAGGAGAGAATATTCATTCTTAACAGAATTTGTTCAAAGAAAATTTAAGAAACTAGACCTCCTCTATAATGAATGGAGGGAAACTAGCTATGACCCATCCCTTGCATAAGCTTGAGCAAAACTTATAGATATCTAGGAGAACCTACCACTGCTGCTGTCATTCTACCACCTAAGAATGTAGTATTACTCTTATACTAGGCATCTTGATTATCCCCTAAATCCTTACTAAAATTTAACAAATGCAGACTGCTTTACTCCTCACTCTAAATGAGGTTTTACAGAAGAAAATAAAAATTAAAAAAAAAAAAAGAAACCATTAGCCATACTTCATGTATTTTTGCAGGGTGTGTCTTTGAACACAGGTTCAAACAACTCTAAAACCAAAAATCTCTCACATGCAACTAAAAGATAGTTAGCCAGACCCCAAAAAGAGGATTTTTCACACTTCGAGAAAATTAATATGACAGGCTGACATTCTAAAAGTCTTAGCATCTCACTCACCCTTTTAAAAATAAGCAGATAATAAATATCTATTTCATACTACAACTAGCACTTGTGTGTCCAGCCTACTCCTGTGCTTGAGTTTATGGTGCATGCCATTGGAAGGGTCAGCATTAATTATATTAATCACTCAACTATTTTCAGTATTAAAATAAAAAGATTACATATATTTTAGGGCAATTTATAAAAAAAAATACAACACTTCAACAGTGCCATCTTTTGGCAGCTAGGATCTATTTCTGCTCAATATGCAAGATAAAGTCTGATCATAATAGAAACTGCCAATCCTTTTATAAGGTATTCAAGAAACAAAGCATCTCGAGATGCATTTGCTTTTATCCTCAATACTGACTTCTTTTTTTTTTTCTGACCTAAGCTATTACACATTTCCTTCTTCCTCTTATAAGATTCCAGATACATCATGGTAATATGGCCTGCCTGTTACAGGTTTTGCTTTTATTTCCCCAAACCAAGTAAAAATGATAAGGAACTACCTCCTACGTCCAAATACCATTTTAAAAAATGCTTTGTGATGGGCAGTGGCAGAGAGGCACAGGCAACAGAGATGCTAGTTCAGAGATGCTAGTTCAAGTATTCTCTCCACACCCCAAGCATGTTCTCTGTGTTCTCCCTCTGCTCTCTCTTAAGTAAGCTTTGCTGCTGTGGAGAGACACTGAAGTTCAGAATAACACAGTAGCAACAGGAGACACATTAAGTGAACTTTTTCTTTGGCAGCAGATTGAACTATACATAAAAGTAGATACAGCCACCAAAAAAACACCCCAACCAATCAACCACCACAAACCACAAAACCCCCTCCTGTTCTACTCCAGTCAAAATTTGTTCCTGAACTTCTAATAACTCGAATTTCTGTAGTAAACAATTTTTAAATTCTCCTAAAGCAAAGGCTGAACCTTCAGTTTAATATTGCTGGCCGTCCTCCTCTAATGCATAGTGACTTCTGAAATACCCATCCTGTTAAGACAGGGCTATGAGATGGATATCCTTTGCAATACTAGAACTGCACTACCTTTGTAATGGTAACAGATTGGTTTATTTCCCAGTGACAGACTGAAGAGCTGCAAGTGCCAACTCAATGCTCCAGAATTAAGAATTTTGCTTTCACTCTTTTGGTTTTCCTGTATGCTCAGTATCACTAAAAGCAAGACTGTTTCTAGCTCACTAGCCTCCAGCAACCAGACAAACCTTCAATCCTTCTGTGTCATTTCAGACATCCCAGAATTACCTTCTGACCTTACACACTCCAAATGGGCCATCCTTCTTCCCAGTTTAAACTTACTATTTACAAGATGAGAAGCATATATAGCCCAAGCAGAACTTTCTCAGCTACACAAGGGAAAGACCTTTTGAAGCCCACTACACTGAAACACAGCTTTAGAGTTAGGGTTTTTCCTTACAGGTTAGGAAAAACACACACACACACACACATATATATACATAAAAGGACTAAAGGTGGAGTTAAAGCAAAATCTGTGTCTGAATTTAAATCTGTGATCCCAAAACAACTGCCTCACTGCTTCATAGCTTGTTTGTTTATTCATCCAGTTACTTATTAAATCAATAAACTTTTTTCTGCAACACACTATAAGAGACTTGATCCATAAATTACTCACAGAGCACTACAGAAGGCTTAAGGAACCAGGCAGTGCTTAAAATCAGAAACTACTTATTTTAACATATCTGATGGCAGACAACATGGAGCCTCAACAATGGCCACAGGACTCACTTTTTGGGAAAAAATTCAAATCAACCATAAGCCTAAAAGCCTCAATAAAATGACTCACACCTCCAGTAACATAACCAACAGTATTTTGGGGAATGACACAGCACAAATGTGCCACATTTGAGCATACAAAAGTAGAGCTAAAAACAAAGTATCCTTGTGAGTTAGCACCTAACTGTTTTCATCTGGAGGGGCAAGGATGCAAAGAGAGGGAACTCAATTTGCACAGTAAAACATCCTGAACAGCATGCCCAACTTGGACCCTGAGGCCAGCAGTCTATATAAGCTATTCAGCTTTTCCTAGATAGAAAGCAGTTAAAGAAACATCCACACAACCCACAGAAGACTCGTTGGTCCCATAGCTCCAATTCTAAAAACTTCCCCAAAGAGCTAATTGACTAGATGGTTATGGATAACAAGTGGATTAAATGGGCAGCTACATAGGAGCAAAGGGAAAAATCACAGAGTAAGAGCTGAAGATGAGTGTGATGAAGCAATCCGCAACACAATTTTCCCCCTTTCCCTATGTGCCTTCTTTCCCTTCTCCACTGAAAATAGCATCTGCTTCATTCCTCAGCTCACCTCTCCCCCTCTGGTATCACAGTCCAGAATTCCCTGATGTCACCCCAAAACACCTCTGAACTTCACCCAGGGAGCTCCTGTGCAGGAGTCCAGCACATGCCAAAACAGAAATTTGTGGCACAAGATGACTGCCATATTCCTAGAGGAACTCCCTTGTGCTTCTCCTTCCCTCATGACATTCAGTCCTGCCATCCTTTTAATGCCTGACACTAAAATTCAAGCAGCTTCTGAGATGGGAAGTTTTTTAAAGGCTTTGACATGAATGTTAAAGACTGGGATTTTTTTTTATCAGTAGCAAATCACACAACTGAATCACTTGGTCTGGACAGGACAGCTAGCTAATTGCTAGCATCTTCCTTTTTACTTCATCATTACTTGCCCAAGTACTATAAAGGCTTTTGCCTTAATCAAAGCAGAAATGGTACAGTGGTACCAGATACTAAATATATGATAGTATATTTAAAAAAAAAAAATAATTTTTGCCTTCACTCTGCAACAACAAACACCCACAATTAAGAGCATACAACTGCTTTTCTAGGTACGTGTGGAAACGCCTATATTTCAATGAAAGCAGAGGTGACTGAATGCAGGAAGAAAAGGATCAAATATACTGTGATTGACTGCAAAATTCATTACACACTATGTGAACTAAGTGCTTTTTCAACAAATTATGACTATACGTATTCAGTGAAACCCCATCAC